>CM060107.1:52764217-52809217 GCA_030522415.1 Channallabes apus | reverse complement strand
GTGTGTGTGGAGTAAAGATTTATCACGAGAAGCCGGGCCGTGTGCTGGTGTGAGATGAAAGCCCTCAGTGTGTCGTGCTCCAACACGAAACCGGTTCCTTTACACCGCTGTTAATGATTAATGCCAGGAATCACTAAACCCTCAGTAAAGGATACAGATCTACAGCACCCCCCCCCTACACACACACACACACACACACACACACACACACACACACACACACACACAGTCATATTTTTCTCTGTGTGTTTATGTGCTCGGGTTGTATAAAGTATAAACAGATCCGTCAATCACACCTAACGTCCCGGTTTGTGGATTATATCCGTAATAAAACACTCCAGTGTTGTGCGGTTTTAGAGAAACGATCAATGACCATATGGTGCGATGAAGCGAAGTTAATTCCAACGTTCTCACACCATGACATTTTTTCTTCCTCTGGTGCCACAGGAGCTTTTCATTACATAGTTCATTGTATAGTTACACTGTACAGTAGTACCAGAGGTCGGAGGTCACTGAGGGCATTGACCCTAAAGTCGGTGAGAACGCAATCGTTCCGTGCCTGGGATACAGCGTACCTGGGCACCAATCAGATCAGATATGGAAACCTGACTTGTACTTTTACTTGAGTAAGATTGGCCTTAGTGTGAATGTCTGCTTTTACTCGGGTACAGGAATTCTGTACCTCGCCCACCTCTGGCTCTGACACTGGAGACTCCGAGCTGCTGTATTATTATTATTATAACGAATATTCCTTTAGTTTATGACTCTGACACGGTTATTACCCGTACATTATATCTCGTTTTTGTTGTTCCTCTCAGGATGATTGAAGACGGAGGGAGGAGAGGAAGGATGATGGCCGATAAGAGGCAGATCTTCACCGAGATGAGTGAGTGTTTCTCACCTGCTTTTATTCTCCAACAGCGATGATGTTCATCAGTGTAGCAGCTGATTATATAGAGAAATAAAGGGAGTTTTTACTCTTATAACTGAGTTCCGCTTTGACTCGAACGACCCTGGTGTTATAAAACGAAACACCTGATAAGCTGACTTTGATTTAAATTTCATTTTGGCATTGAAAAGGAGTAAAAACAATCAATTCCAAAGTCATCAAAATGTATTTTATTTTACTTACTTTACAATATTAAGTTTATTTCGTTATTGTTTAATTTGAAACGTAACTTAAAAAGCATCGATGAGAAACGGTGTGCTTGTTGAAGAGAACTTTGCATGACCTTCATACACCTGTCGATGGAGTAAACGGATTGGCTCAGATCCGCCCTCTAGTGGACATTTATTTGTATATTTTATCCTTTATAACACTGGTGTCTGAGCACCTCTGTAAGCTCCGGCCTGCCTGTTACATTATGTTTTTTCATTGTAAATGATTATTTATTAAGTCTACATTTTAACATTGGTTGTTTCAGAAGCGCAGAATTTCGACTTGATCCGCCTCTCTACGTATCGCACGGCCTGCAAACTCCGCTTCGTGCAGAAGAAGTGCAACCGTGAGTACGAGCGCAAACCAGCACGCCACTGATGATCTTTTAGGACTTAAGGAAATTCTTAAGCGACTTTATAGCGCTTGTAAACTGTGGTCATAAAAATGAACAAAGAACGCTTTAAGCTCCACCCACCTGAAGTAATTAGTCAAACAGTACATCAACAATGATCATTTAAACTTTGGTCTTAGTGAAAAGTGTATTAAGTGGATGGAAAGACAAGCGTAGAAACCCTTATATGGACTTAATGTATGTCGTGTGGAGCTTAGAATAGAGCCGTCATTGGGTTAATGCACCTTCTGAGAGATGTTGACCGTTTCAGTGCACCTGGTGGACGTGTGGAACATGATCGAGGCGTTTCGGGACAACGGCCTGAACACGTTGGAGCACAACACCGAGCTGAGCGTGTCCCGGCTGGAGACCATCGTCTCGTCCATCTTCTACCAGCTCAACAAGCGTCTGCCCACCACCTACCAGATCAACGTCCAGCAGAGCATCAGCCTGCTGCTCAACTTCCTCCTCGCCGCACACGACGGGTCTGCTTACGCGTATTTCAAATAGAAATTAAAATCACTTTGGTGATATTGTGCCACTTTTGTCTGGCGATTCATGTACCGTCTCACCGAGTCCCTTTGCGCATTATTTACATTAATATTAATATACACAAGTTTGCGTCTGATGTGGTAGAATGTCGAAGTTCCTCTGTTATCCTACAGGTGGCGCTCTAAACTATTTAAACACTGTTAAATTTCGAATTTTAACAAAATCTTTTTTTTTTTTAAATATATCTTTTTGAGGGCTGTCAATATTAACACGTTAATGCATGTGAGTAATTTAGAAATCTTAATGCGTTACAAGCGTTTGCGGTTTTTTTTTTTTTTTACAAAAATTAATTAGTTGGCCATGTTTGACCCTAATGGCTTCCCATAATCATTATCATAATGAATAGGCACCTAGGCATTGTGACAGTATCGTATCTATGTGTATAACTGTGTCTGAAAACTTCTATACTAAATCACACACACACAAAGTATAACAAATCATTAGTTCTAATTAGAAATGAGGACCAGCCGATACGATATTATCGCGATACGTAGCCGTCGATTCCATTTTTATTGCGATTCTATAAATATCATGATTTTATTAATATACAGATTCGATATATTTTTTAACAAACTTGGCAAAAAATGTATTCCTATCATACTGGACACAACGCTCCACAGTGCCACCAGTAGGATTATAGAGGAACTGCAAAAGTTGTCAACATAAAATGCAAAAATAAATAAATGAATGAAATCTAAAAACAGAATTGGTTTTGAAGTCAAATAATTGTGAAAAGTAACGATCAGTGTTTCCGCCGTCTTTAGTTATAATCCAGATGTTCTTGTGGTCCATACTTCCACTTTCTCTAAACATTTTGTATCAGGCTCATACATCAGGTTCGTCTCGGAAGTTTGAAGTTCTGTGTGTGTGTGTGTGTGTGTGTGTGTGTGTGTTGTGCAGTGAGGGCCAGACCGGTGTGACGGTGTTCTCCGTGAAGGTCATGCTGGCTATCCTGTGTGGAGGGAAGATTGTGGATAAACTGCGCTGTGAGTGTTTCCTTCATGATGTCTGTGATGCAACATCGCCCCCTAGTGCACACCACCAACAAACACTTATATATATTTACACGTTTATTTGGAAGCTACCGTCGCGTATATGAAGTGTGTGTGTGTGTTAGATATTTTCTCTCAGATCTCCGACGGTCACGGAGCGATGACTCTGTCCAAGTTCGACCTTTTCCTGATGGAGGTGTTGAGACTGCCGTCCGCCGTGTTCGAGGGTCCGTCCTTCGGCTACACGCAACACTTCGCACGCTCCTGCTTCCCACAGCAGGTACGCACACACACACACACACACACACACACACACACACACACACACACACACACACACATATGAAGATATGATGATGTACATTTTCCAGGTACATAAAGGCGAAAATATTGGTGTGTGTGTGTGTGTGTGTGTGTGTGTGTGTGTGTGTGTGTGTGTGTGTGTGTGTTGAACAGAAAAAGGTGATGTTGAACATGTTTCTAGACACGATGATGGCTGATTCTCCTCCTCAGTGTCTCGTCTGGTTACCCCTCATGCACCGCATCGCTAATGTGGAGAACGGTAGCCCTCTCTCTCTCCCTCTCTCCCCCTCTCTCTCTCTCTCTCTCTCTCTCTCTTTCACTTTTTCACTTGCTTTCGTGTCTCTCTCATTCTGTCTCTCTTCTGTCTTTTTATCTCCTTTGCATACATGCTTGTTCCTCTCTTGCTCTGTCTGTCTTTATTTTGGTGCTGCTCTTTCTCACACTTCCTTGTTTTACTCTCTCTCTCTCTCTCTCTCTCTCTCTCTCTCTCTCACTCACCACTCTGTCTCCGTCTCTCTCCAGTCTTACACCCGGTCAGCTGTTCGTACTGCCGCGGTGAGAACATGCTGGGTTTTCGGTACCGCTGCCAGCAGTGCTTTAACTACCAGCTGTGTCAGACCTGCTTCTGGCGTGGCCATGCCAGCGGTAACCATAGCAACCAGCACCAAATGAAGGAGCACTCGTCCTGGGTGAGGCTCCGCTACTCATTACAGTCCACACAATCCAGTACAACCTCTTAAAACACATTAGACCCATTATGATTTATTGTAAGTAATTGTAATCCATTTGAATTTGTTGTAATCCACTATAATCCAATCATCTTACGGTGTGTTATTATTAGTGGTGCTTGAAAAGCATCACTACTGTTATCTTGCATACTTATTATTTTTTATTTTTTTATTATTCTTCCGTATGAAAGTTAACTAGTCCCGCACCGTTTGTCCTAGACCCATGAATGAGTTGTCAAATCGTGCGGCCTAATCGGGAATGGGGTGCTATGACTTTTCTAAGGGGTGGGTGAAAAAAGTCCCATAGATTAACATGGAGGCCAAATTTTGACGGATTGTGGCACAGAGAGGGAATTTTGTAGAAACGTGAAATTCGCCACAATTGAAGAGGTTTGCAACCTGTGTCAGAGGATACCCCGCACAAGGGGATAATTTGTACCCCCGGGGCAAGAGAGGTCCCCAAAGTTGCCCCATTGACTTATAATGGGGAATTTATCGAATAATTACTTTGTCGCAGACCCATGAATGAGGTGTCAAACCATTCGGCTGGTTCGGGGATGGGGTGCTATGCCTTTTCTGAGGGGCTGGGCGGTTAATTGCCCCCGCAGGGGGCAATTAAACGCTCATAGACTTAACATATTCACCGCTATTCCCGCACCGTTTGTCCTACACCCATGACTGAGGTGTCATATCGTGCGGCTTATCCGGGGGTAGGGTGATATGACTCTGCTCAGGGCTGGGCGGTTAATTGCCCCCGCAGGGGGCAATTGACCGCTCAGAGACTTAGCATTGAGACCAGCTTTGACTGTGTTTTTTGTAGGTCGATGGATGAGGTGTCAAACTGTGCAGCTTGTTCGGGAATGGGGTGCAATGGCTTATCTCAGGGCTGGGGTGGTTAATTGCCCCCGCAGGGGGCAATTAACCACTCATAGACTTAACATTGAAATGAGATTTGCCTGAGTTTGTCGTAGACCCTTGAATGAGGTGTCAAACCGTTCGGCTGGTTCGGGGATGGGGTACTATTCCTTTTCTGAGGGGCTGGGCGGTTAATTGCCCCCGCAGGAGGCAATTAAACGCCCATAGACTTAACATTTTAATGGCTAGTCCCGCACCGTTAGTCATGGACCCATGAATGAGGTGTCATATCGTGCGGCTTATCCGGGGGTAGGGTGATATGACTCTGCTCAGGGCTGAGCGGTTAATTGCCCCCGCAGGGGGCAATTGACCGCTCAGAGACTTAGCATTGAGACCAGCTTTGACTGTGTTTTTTGTCGGCCCATGAATGAGGTGTCAAACCGTTAAGCTTGTTCGGGAATGGGGTGCAATGTCTCTTCTCAGGGCTGGGGTGATTAATTGCCCCCGGAGGGGGCAATTCACCACTCATAGACTTAACATTGAGATCAGCTTTGCCTGAGTTTGTCGTAGACCCTTGAATGAGGTGTCAAACCGTTCGCCTCATTCGGCCATGGAGTTATATGATACTACTGAGGGCGGGCGGTTAGTGACCTGACTGAGGGGCTGGGCGGTTAATTGCCAACGCAGGGGGCAATTAATCGGTAGTCCAGCACCATTTGTCGTAGACCCTTGAATGTGGTGTCAAACCGTGCAGCTTGTTCGGGAATGGGGTGCAATGTCTTTTCTCAGGCCTGGGGTGGTTAAAACCGCAGGTCCCTCACCGTTTGTCATAGACCCTCGAATGAGATGTCATATCGTGCGTCTTATCCGGTAGGGGTGTGCAGTGACCTCTCTTAGGGGCTGGGCGGTTAATTGCCCCCGCAGGGGAAATTAACCGCTCATAGACTTTACATTGATTAAACTTTGCTTTGCGCACTTAACATGATCACCATGTCCCTCTCATGGAGTTAAGCTGATTAGCTAGCCTCGTGTTAACTTGCCATGTCAAGCACCACTCACATTTTCTTCAGGAAATGTACCTCTCTAGTTATTATTATTATTATAACCCATTAAATTGTTTACAGTTTAAGTTGTTTCCATTACAGTTTATTATAATCTATAGTAATCCATTACAGTTTATTTATAATCTATAGTAATCCATTACCATTTATTGTAATAAATTATAATCTATTATAGTACATAGTAATCTCTTATAGTCAAATATATTACATACTCATCCATTACAGTTTATTATAATCCATAATAATCCACTATAATCTATTATATTACATAGTCATCCATTACAGGTTATTATAATGCATACTTCGTTACAGTTTATTATGCTCTATAATAATTTATTACAGTGTTATTATCCACAGTAATCTATTATGGTCTATTATAATCCACTTTAATCCATTATAGTTTATTATAATCCACTTTAATCCATTATAGTTTATTATAATCCACTTTAATCCATTACAGTTTATTATAATCCACCTATTTGTTACAGTTTATTATACTCCATAGTAATCATCACCTGCAGAAGCTCCATTAGGTCACCTGTACAGTATGAGACACAGTTATTACACTGTTATGATTACAGGGTTAGTGATTTACAGTTAAGATGCAATAAATAAGGTTTCACCAGGGGTGCCAATATATAGGAGAACCCTGTTTATTAATATGAATCTGAATCGTTCCTCTCTCCTAGTCTCCTTTGTTTGATGATGATTATGATGGTGTGTGTGTTCGCGTGCGTGTGTGTGTGTTCGCGTGCGTGTGTGTGTGTTCGCGTGCGTGTGTGTGCGTGTGTGTGCGTGCGTGCGTGTGCGTGCGTGCGTGTGTGTGCGTGTGTGTGCGTGTGTGTGCGTGCGTGTGTGTGTGCGCGTGTGTGTGTCCTGTAGAAATCTCCTGCTAAGAAGTTGGGCCGCGCCATTAGTAAATCATTCGGGTGTGTACCGAGCCGAGAGCCGTCTCACCCCACCTACCCCGAGGACCCGGAGAGACCACTCGACCTCTCCAACATCATGTGAGTGTGTGTGTGTGTGTGTGTGTGTGTGTGTGTGTTATTCTGTCTGTCTCTCTCTCTTTATGTCCTTGGTTAATGAGTACCTCTGGAGTTTGTGTATATATTTTAACACTGTGTCTCTCTGTGTGTGTGTGTGTGTGTGTGTGTGTGTGTGTGTGTTTTTCCCCAGACCACCCCGCCCTGTTCCAAACAACCTGACTGTCTCAGCGGCGCCCCCTTGTGTAAGCTCCACCCCCAACCAAAGGTAAGATTTAAACGCATTCTTTACAGCATAGTACAGAAGTACATAACACACACACACACACACACACACACACACACACACACACTAGTTAATCATTCCTACAGGGATAGAGAGAGTGAGAATGAGAGTGTATCGTGTCACTGTTCGGGGTTTGTGTTCTCACCCACTGGTTAATGTTTGTGTTGATAATCTCTCTCTCACACACACACACACACACACACACACACACACACACACACACACACACATTTGCATTTGTACTACATGCTGTGTGTCGTTCATCCTGTTTACTCATCTGTTTTTTCACTTCATATTGTGTTTGTCCGGAATTGTGTGTGTGTGTGTGTGTGTAGGGTGCAGGGTATAGCTGCTGCTCAACGTCTAAACGAGGAACACGCATTAATTGCAGCTTATGTGAACAAACTGCAGTCGAGTCCACGGTGAGAGTGTGTGTGTGTGTGTGTGTGTCTGTGTGTGTGTCTGTGTGTGTGTGTGTGTGTGTGTGTGTGTGTGTGAGAGACACATACACTGACAGTTAATGAACATGGGAGGTACACACGATGGATTTTTGAACCCAGATCATTCAAAGCGTGCGTGTGTGCGTGCGTGTGTGCGTGTGCATGTGTGTGTGTGTGTGTGTGTGTGTGTGTGTGTGTGTAGTGCTCTGGACAGTCCCAGCCGAATGGACGAGGAACACAAGCTAATCGCTCGATACACAGCTCGGCTAGCGACGGAGCCTGGCAACAATGCTGTAAGCCGTGCGCACACACACACACACACACACACACACACACAGACAATTTGAACCGTGTTACCATGGAAACGATGGAACACTGACCTCTCACCTCTCGGTGTTTCCTCAGAGAGCTGATCAGCTCGGCTTCGACACCAACAAGAACCATCGGCAGCTCATAGCACAGCTGGAGCAGAAGAACAGGTAGACACACACACACTGAACACACACACTGAACACACACACACTGAACACACACACACTGCTCAGACTTTCTCCAGATTTAAAGGTGTTTTATCGGCAGGTTGAATATTTACATTCGTATTGCAGAAGTGTTCTCTTGCAGCCGTGACACACAGTGTTCCATTTCTTGCTTTTCTCTGTGTGTGTGTGTGTGTGTGTGTGTGTGTGTGTGCGCGTGCACAGGGAGATCCTGCAGGAGATCCAGCGTCTGCGTGTGGAGCATGAGCAGGTGTCCCAGCCAACTCCGGAGAAAGCTCAGCAGAACCCCACACTGCTGGCTGAACTGCGGCTGCTCAGGTCTTATACTCTCTCTCACTCACACACACATATACACACACACACGCACACACACGCACACAGAAAAATGATTGAAGTGTAAACACCTCTCTCTCTCTAATTTTATCTCTGTCTTTCTGCATCCTTCACTCTCTCTCATATCTCTCTCTCAGTCTCTCACTCATCTCTCTCACTCTGTATCTCTGTCTCTCTCTCTGTCTCTCATATCTCTCTCTGTCTCTCACTCATATCTCTCTCTCTCAGACTCTCTCTCATATCTCTGTCTCTCTCTCAGTCTCTCACTCATCTCTCTCACTCTGTATCTCTGTCTCTCTCTCTGTCTCTCACTCATATCTCTCTCTCAGACTCTCTCATATCTCTGTCTCTCTCTCAGTCTCTCACTCATATCTCTCTCTCAGACTCTCTCTCATATCTCTTTCTCAGTCTCTCACTCATCTCTCTCACTCTGTATCTCTGTCTCTCTCTCTGTCTCTCATATCTCTCTCTGTCTCTCACTCATATCTCTCTCTCAGACTCTCTCTCATATCTCTGTCTCTCTCTCTGTCTCTCATATCTCTCTCTCAGTCTCTCACTCATATCTCTCTCTCAGTCTCTCACTCATCTCTCTCACTCTGTATCTCTGTCTCTCTCTCTGTCTCTCATATCTCTCTCTCAGACTCTCTCTCATATCTCTGTCTCTCTCTCTGTCTCTCATATCTCTCTCTCAGTCTCTCACTCATATCTCTCTCTCAGACTCTCTCTCATATCTCTCTCTCAGTCTCTCACTCATCTCTCTCACTCTGTATCTCTGTCTCTCTCTCTGTCTCTCATATCTCTCTCTGTCTCTCACTCATATCTCTCTCTCTCAGACTCTCTCTCATATCTCTGTCTCTCTCTCAGTCTCTCACTCATCTCTCTCACTCTGTATCTCTGTCTCTCTCTCTGTCTCTCACTCATATCTCTCTCTCAGACTCTCTCATATCTCTGTCTCTCTCTCAGTCTCTCACTCATATCTCTCTCTCAGACTCTCTCTCATATCTCTTTCTCAGTCTCTCACTCATCTCTCTCACTCTGTATCTCTGTCTCTCTCTCTGTCTCTCATATCTCTCTCTGTCTCTCACTCATATCTCTCTCTCAGACTCTCTCTCATATCTCTGTCTCTCTCTCTGTCTCTCATATCTCTCTCTCAGTCTCTCACTCATATCTCTCTCTCAGACTCTCTCTCATATCTCTCTCTCAGTCTCTCACTCATCTCTCTCACTCTGTATCTCTGTCTCTCTCTCTGTCTCTCATATCTCTCTCTGTCTCTCACTCATATCTCTCTCTCAGACTCTCTCTCATATCTCTGTCTCTCTCTCTGTCTCTCATATCTCTCTCTCAGTCTCTCACTCATATCTCTCTCTCAGTCTCTCACTCATCTCTCTCACTCTGTATCTCTGTCTCTCTCTCTGTCTCTCATATCTCTCTCTCAGACTCTCTCTCATATCTCTGTCTCTCTCTCTGTCTCTCATATCTCTCTCTCAGTCTCTCACTCATATCTCTCTCTCAGACTCTCTCTCATATCTCTCTCTCAGTCTCTCACTCATCTCTCTCACTCTGTATCTCTGTCTCTCTCTCTGTCTCTCATATCTCTCTCTGTCTCTCACTCATATCTCTCTCTCAGACTCTCTCTCATATCTCTGTCTCTCTCTCTGTCTCTCATATCTCTCTCTCAGTCTCTCACTCATATCTCTCTCTCAGTCTCTCACTCATCTCTCTCACTCTGTATCTCTGTCTCTCTCTCATATCTCTCTCTCAGTCTCTCTCTCATATCTCTGTCTCTCATATCTCTCTCTCAGTCTCTCACTCATATCTCTCTCTGTCTCTCATATCTCTCTCTCAGTCTCTCACTCATATTCCTGTCTCTCGCTCATCTCCCTCACTCATATCTCTGTCTCTCTCTCTGTCTCTCACTCATATTTACATTTACATTTAGGCATTTGGCAGACACTCTTATCCAGAGCGACTTACATTTTTATCTCATTACACATCTGAGCAGTTGAGGGTTAAGGGCCTTGCTCAAGGGCCCAACAGTGGCAACTTGGTGGTTGTGGGGTTTGAACCTGGGATCTTCCGAACCGTAGTCCAATGCCTTAACCACTGAGCTACCCCTGACCCCATATCATATCTCACTCATATCTCACTCATATCTCACTCATATCTCTCTTTGTGGCTCATATCTCTGTCTCTCACTCATCTCTCTTTCTCTTTAAGTTCAGGCACTAAATATTAAAAGGATTACATTGTTGCCAAAGCAATAATAGATATTATTTATCTTTAAATATTAAATAATATTTATCTGTCTGTATAAATATAAACATGATAAACATATTAAATATAAACAACAACTATTGGAAACAAATATTAACTCTCTCTCCGTTTATCGTTGTCTCTCTCACTTTATCACACGAGTTCTGATTTTTTTCCCCCTTAGACAGTGTATTTTGTATGTTTTAACTGTGTGTGTGTGTGTGTGTGTGTGTGTGTGTGTAGGCAGAGGAAGGATGAACTGGAACAGAGGATGTCGGCTCTGCAGGAGAGCAGGAGGGAGCTCATGGTGCAGCTAGAGGGACTGATGAAACTACTGAAGGTACACACACACACACACACACACACACACTATAGTCACTAGAGGGCAGTATTGAACCTACTGAAGGTATAAACACACACACAAAACACAACACCTACATTCTATAGGCACTAGAGGGCAGTATCTCTCTTCCTCTGTTCTTGTCTTCTCTCTCTCTCCCTCTCTCTCTCTCCCTCTCCCTCTCCCTCTATCTCTCCCTGTTCTTCCTCTCACACTCCCCTGTATAACGCACTCAATCGCTCCTGTCTTCTTTCACTTGTTTTTCCTCTTATTTTGTTCTTCTTTTTCCTCTTCTGCCTTTCTGCTGCATGCTGTAGGAAGAGGAGCAGAAACAGGCAGTAAGTGTCCTCAAACTGTGTGTGTGTGTGTGTGTGTGTGTGTGTGTGTGTGTGTGCGAGAGAGAGAGAGTGTGTGTGTGTGTGTGTGTGTGTGTGTGTGTGTTAGCATGTTAGCAGATGATTCCGACACGTCTGTGTTCTGTAGCTCTGTGTAAGTGCTCTTATGTAATGAACACTTTATTGCAGTGTATAATGGTGTGTGTGTGTGTGTGTGTGTGTGTGTGTTGCGTGTCCAAGGCCCAGGCAGCAGGCACTCCTCAGAGCTCTCCCAGCCACGCCGCCACTCGTCCCATCCCCATGCCCGTCCGTTCCACTGGCTCCACCCCTACGCACACAGGCCACGCCCCCTCCCAGGTGCCTCAGGACTCTCTTGCCGGAGTGGGCGGAGACGTGTGTGAGGCTTTCGCTCACGGTGAGAGGAACAGAAACCTGCAGAAGTGCTGTGTCTCTCGCCGTCTCACACTTCCTCTAAATGTCTCACTCGCTCCGTCTCACCTGCGGTCTGGCTCTCACTCTGGATGTCTCTGTCCCTGTCTCTGTCTCGCTCTCTGTGTCCCTCACACTGTCTCACTTTCTCGCTGTCTCTCTCACTCTGCATCTTACCTTGTCTCTCTCTCTCTCTCTCATCGTCTGTCTGTCCTCGTATCTCTCTTGTCCTTCTCTACTGTCGCTCTTTTTTTTTCCTGTGTATCTCTCTCTCTCTCTCTCTCTCTCTCCCACTGTCTCCCTCCTACTGTGTCTCTCAGTTTCTTACTTACACTCTCTCACACACTGTCTGTGTCCATCTGTCACTGTCTCGCTCTGTCTCTCTCACTCTCTCTCCCTCTCCCACTGACTCTCTCTCTCTCTCTCTCTCTCTCTCTGTGGGTTTCAGGAGCGCGCAGGAACCTGAGGAACGACCTTCTGGTGGCAGCCGACTCCATCACCAACACCATGTCCTCCTTAGTCAAGGAGCTGCACACTGGTAGGAAAACACACACACACACACACACACACACACACACACACACACACACTGAGGGGTTTTAATCATGAAGCATCTCACTCCTGCATTGTGTGTGTGTAGATGAAGACATGGTGGAGGAAGATGAGAGACTGCAGAACGGGAGAGACAGAGGTACACACCTCCACGCTGTACACACACACACACACACACACACACACACCTCTTCATGTACTCGTGTCTCCTCGTCCGCAGAGCTCCGGCACAGTCAGAGAAAACGATTGATCTGTTTCACTCCATCTCTCTGTCGTTCATTCTATCTGTTTCACTCCATCTCTTTCACCCCCCCCTCCCCCTCTCTCTCTCTTTCTCTTCTCCTCTCCCTCTGTTTCTCACTGTGTCTCCTAACACACACTGGACCTGGACACTGCAGAGCGGTTCATAAATAGCCGCAGTACTCTCTCAGTCTTTTAAAATTATCTGCACTGTTAAAGTCGGTGTTTGACTTTATTTCATGTGAGTGTAGAATAAAGAAATCATGTTCATGCGAAGGGCGTTCGAGTCTAAGCAGGACTTGAGGCCACCAGTTTGAAGTGACACAATTCAGATTAAAAAATTAAAAATCAGTTTTTTTCGGGCTGTGTGAACGCACAAATCTGATGTTTTTCACATCAGATCTGATTCAGTTTCATTTACGGTCCTAGATCGGATATGCGGTCATGTGACTCGAGTAAGATCGGGATTGATTCGACTTTACTGCTCGCCATCCTGCAGAGCAAAACCACAAACATTCTTAATTTTTGCTGAAATTGCATCTTTTGTATGAAATCGTGACGTGTCTTAACCCTGATAACGTGAGCAAAGCCGTATCGATGTGCACAACATTAAAACTCTTAACATTGTTGAGCCAAAAGTTTTTAAAAGAAAAACTGGACTAAATCCATCTCGGATATCCGGCGAAGGTTCTGCTCCTTAACCTCGCCGGTTATTGATCCGTTCCTAATTAAGTGTCCGGCTGCTTGCAGACTGTAGTGTAGTTAAACCTGCACTGTGATATTTACAGCCTATAGCTATTGTGTGTGTGTGTGTGTGTGCGCGAGCTCATTATGCTTTAATTACTGGTTAGTATCACTGAGGGAGCTGTTTACGAGCACGCGGAGGTTGTGTAGGAAGTCGAGTGATGTTTTTTTTCCTTTCTCTCTCCTCACTTCCTGTCTGCGCTTTATAGTCCAGCCCTGACTGTGAACCGGCCTTATTATATTATATTATACTGTATAGGACACGGTCTGTCTCGTTAGTCTGTTTAAACACAGCGTTGTGGTATGAAGTGCACTTTTCATTTAGACGCTTTGTCTTTCTGCACAGTGGTTAGCACCGTCCTGAGGTCTTGAGTTCGATTCCCCAGTCGGGTCTGTGTGCATGGAGTTTGCATGTTCTCCCCGTGCTTGGTGGGTTTCCTCCAGGTACTCCGGTTTCCTCCCGCAGTCCAAAGACATGCAGGTTAGGCTAATTGCCGTTCCCAAATTGCCCGTAGACGGTCCTCTGGAGAAGGAAATGGCAACCCCCTCCAGGATCCTTGTCAAGAATACCCCTCTTGGAGAACATCAAGGAAAGCCTGGCGTGCTGTGGTCCAGGAGGACACGAAGAGTCGGACCCGATTGAACAAAAGCAATCAGAGCGACATGGCTTACGCTCCTTTTACAGAACGTCTGGAATCTCATTATCCGAGTTGCAACAGTTAGTTTCCCTCTATTCTTCGTCAAATCACATCCCCGCTCGAGTCACTATTCAGTTGAACTGCTTTGGGTATGGGGGTGCAATTTCAAGGTCAGTCGCTTCCTCACTCGAGTGACTCAATTCTTAGTCGACTCACTGCCTCAATCGAGTTCAGTTCCTGTAGTGAGTCAAATTCATGTTGAATCGCTTCCTTACTCGAGGTTAATTACTGTGGTGAGTCGATTCCGAGTCAAATCACTTCTTCAATTGAGTTCACTTCCTCCACTGACTCAATTTCAAGTTGATTCACTGCCTCACTCGAGTTGTCTTCCTGCAACGCTTTGAATACAAGTCAATTCTCTTCCTCACTCCCTGGAGTAAGTCGATTCCAAGTTTAATCAGTTCCTTAAAGTGAGCAAGTTCACTTTCTCCAGTGAGTTGAATCACATCTTCGCCCAAATTCACTTTTTTTACTGACTCGATTCTCAGTCCAATCGCTTCTTTCCTCGAGTTCACTTCCTGCATTGAGTTGACTCAAAGTCAGTAGTTTTTATCACTAGAGTTTACACCATGCAGAGTCCACTCAGCCGAGTCGCTTCCTCGCTCACGTTCACTGCTTGGAACGAGTCAATTTCGAGTCCAGCCCTTTTTCACTTCATGAAGTGAGTGGATTCAAAGTCGAGTCGCTTCCTCAGTCGAGTTCACTTTCAGCAGGGAGACGATTCAGAGCCAAAAAGGTTTTCTCACTCGAGTTCACTTACACACTGATCTGATGTCATTGTTGACATTGTTCATTGTCGGACTGTGTATTGTCGAGGTATATTGTTTTTCCTCGTTCGTCTACAATTCTGGACATAAACACTAGAGCATCGTGTAAGTTTGAGTTCCAGCAGAATATTTGAAGAAAAAGAAATCGACACAATTATGCTTTGAAGTCAGGTTTTGATGAGGTGTCTAGGTGTTGTCTAGTAAAAACCAAACAAAAAAAAGGAAGAAGCAAAAAAAAAAAAGAGTTGCTACTATGTAATTCATTTCCAGCTCATGCTTTGATGTGAGTAATATTCAGCTAGGGGGCGTGGCCTAAAGTTCGACAGATGATTTCTTGATACCAATCCGTTGTCGTTTCAGGTACGGCGGTTGGCCAGGTGAGAGCAGTCGCTCATCAGACTCCGCCCAGAGACGTGAAGCGCTCCGCTCACACCCCGCTCTCGCGATGATGATGATGATGATGATGATGATGATGATGATGAAGAGGCATGTGACGATGATGATCTACAGCTTCAAGAGCCACTGTTCATATCAGATTATAATCTTTGAATGGAAAGTTTTATTTGTTTTCTGATTAGGTTTGATTTGTTTTTTGTTTGTTTTTTTGCAGAAAGGTTGTTTCGTTAATAAGCTCAGTTTGATTTCGCATGATTGATTTTATTTAGAGGTAAATAAAATAAACTACTGATATCAGGCATCCCGTTTTGGACTGCGGACGTTCGAGTTGACGAGGATACGCTTGTGAGCGATGGTGTTGAGGAAGTAGTGAAGGACGGATGGTAGAGGGATGAGGTGGGGAAGTTGACGAAGGTTAGAGAGGAAGTGCTGAGAGGGTCGTGCAGGTCGGACGCGTCAGGTGGGTAAAGATCGATTTGCTTAGCGTGTGCTGTGTTTAAGGAACCACACGACGAACCGTGTTAATTTATTTTACTTTTCTTTATTTGCGGCGTGTTTGCGGTTTTATTTATTTGCATCGGACAGCCTTTAAGCTCTCAGAGGTGTCGGAGGAGATCTTCACGGTCGTAAGTCTTTGGGCTCCAGCCACATAAGCGAAACTTAGTTTCAGACGAAATCATTGTTTTTAATATATTTATGTGTATTAGTCCAGGGCTCGCCTTCATCCGAGTTCGGTTTTAGATCGATCCGTTTCTTTGGGCAGCGAGTTAACAGGACATCAGCGCCGTGTTTCTCACTGATCGTTTTTGTCTTTACTTGAAAACGTGTTTTGATCTAGTGGCAGCTACGTTCTGGTGCTGAACACAAGACTACTAATCTTAGTGTGCGTTCACGCCTATTAGTCCATCCAAATTAATTATCTCGATTTGTTTAACGTGACGTCCGAGGCGTGATGTAGAGCTGAAGACGTCCCTGTTAAATCACATGTTCTGGAATAAGTCAACTTTTTTTTTTTTTAACCAAGTAGTAAAGCATGTAGAACATGGAGCTGGAGCTAATAAATGGTATATTTCTATAAATAACTAGATAAAAATTTGTCAGTGTTTTTTTTTCTTTGGTCCACATGGCATTTGTGCGGCGCTCCAGACCAATCTCTGGTCAAAGCATGTGATCACAGCACCTCCTGCAGTGAGTCGATTCAGAGTCGAGTCGCTTTCTCATTAGAGTTCACTTCGTGCCGCGAGTCGATTAAGATTCAATCAGTATGGCTGGACGATCTGCAGTGAGTCGAATCAGTTTTCTCACCAGAGTTCACTTCAGGCGAGTCGACTCCGAGGCAAACTGGTTCATTAAGAGTCAGAACGGTTTCTTACTACAGAGTCGATTCGGAGTCAAACCACTTTCACGCGTGAGATCACTAACTTGAGACTTGCTAAGGTGAACTCTCTAGGGTTCACGTGATACTGTGAGTTTATTCTGAGTGGAATCACTCTCTTACTAGAGTTCACATCCTGCGGCGAGTCGAGTATTGCATCACTTGAACTCATTTAGGAGGAGTCGGTTAAGACCACTGTCTCAATTGAGTTGACTTCGTGCTGTCGTGAGTCGATTCAGAGTGAAATTGTTTTTCTCAGGCGTGGCCTGAAATGGAGCACACGCACCAAAGGTTCTGTTCTAACGGACCACACGAGGGCGCTCTTAGCTAGCTAGAAAAAGTGATGACATTTTAGCGACGGAGTTAGCATTTTTGAAGAAATTTTATTAGTGCTGGTTCGAAAATATCAGTAAAATATTGAGCGCGCTGCTTGGAGACGAGATCTCGGCCTGCCTTGGGTCTGGAACGCAGTGTTTGGAAAACGAGCCCTTTGATGATATCTGATCGTGGAATCCCTCCTTTTAGCTCGATTTTGTGTAAATATTGAAGTTGGAGATGATTTAGTTTTATAGAACTTATTTTAGGTACAGACAAGAAGGACGAGGACTTAATATACGTATACGAGTCTTTAAGAGGACCCTTACCCATGATGCCTCTGTGTAGTGTTTATTTAAGCACCGTTTGTAGTTACACACACACACACACACATCTGACCTGCTGTGCTGTGTATCTTTTATACATGTGCATTTGTGTGTGCGTGTGTGTGTGTGTGTGTGTGTGTGTGTGTGTGTGTGTGTGGAAGTAAGTACATAATGCTGGATTGTCATCATAATGAAGCTGACTTTTTACCCGAGTCCCAAGTGGGATTGTGGGAAATGTATTTTTAGCCTTTACCCTGTGTATGAAGGTGAAAAAAATTTATCGCACATAAATTCTGCCAAAATGTCTTTCAATGTTTGTGTGTGTGTGTGTGTTTCCTCAGTTTTATATAAACAAGCAAACGAACAAAACAGCTGTACCTTTTTTTTTTCTTTTTAGTATAATTGTGCTGTTTCTCTCTCACACACACATTTTTCTTGTATAACTATACTTATGAGGACCTTCCATTTCCAAAATTATGCTATGCAGCACCTAAATCTAACCACAGCCTTAACTGTCCTAACCAAAAAGAAAAATTAGAAGTGTTTTTGTCTTTTTTTTTTTTTTTTTTTTTTTTTTTAAGAATATATATATATAAACATCAAACTTGTCAGGTAAACCTGGCGTTATGGGGACAATTGGTCCCCACTAAGATAAGACGTCTCCTTGAGATCTTTTTTTCCCCTCTCAATTGCAAAAAAAGAAAAAACTAGTCTAACATTTATTCAGGCAAGCATGGTGTGCTTTAAACATGATTTCCTGGAGACAACAACAACAAAATTAAGGCTTCAAATTTTTACACTTTTTCTTTCTAGTTTAATTTGCTTGGTTGGTTTTTAATGCATTTTTTTTGCATTTGTGTTGGTTTGATTTTTGTGCAGATAATTTTTATGTTGGAATTTAAAATCCAGTATTTTGTTTTGGTGGAATAAACAGACAGGAAAAGTGCCTTAGTGTGTTTACTGCCGAACGATTATGCAAGTAAAAGTAAAACTCGAGGGTTTATAGAAATCGTGATGATTTTATAAAATGTCACCACTTTTATGAACAGCTGTTCAAGAACCCCCCCCCCCACACACACACACACACATTATTCATGTACTTTTGTTCATGATACTGTACATAAATCCAAAAACCACTTTTTTTTGTTGTTAAATTTAATCTCAGACGCAGAATCTGTATTTCATTTCTACAGAGCCCTGGAGTTTTTTCTAATTTATTTCTAACATGTTCACCCTTTTATATTAGATCCTGTGCAGAGTTTTGTAAAACCACTCAGCAATTTGTGTGCACGTTTTAATAAAAAGAGCAAATGAGAGAGAAAAACTGTTATGGGTTTAGTTTTTTTCTAATTCGTTCTCCAGATTAATTTGTTTGCTCGATTTACTAAAATGTGTAAAAAGAAAAACAAATATTTCATTAAAGCATGAGCATGATTTAGTAAAATGATCAAACAAATTAATGACACCGCACTGGGACTTTACATATTTGCGAACAACAACAACAAAATTTTATTAATTTATTATTTTTTTAATCATTTAAACCTCACAGCGAGTGCTTTCTGTTTTCATAGTCAAATAAATGGGGTTTCTTATTATTCACTGTTTGTGTAAGTGAGTGTGTGTCATGTTTGGAGGCTCATGGTGCCGGTAACCATGTCTTTTCCCCTCCTCTCCTACCCGCCATAAAGAATGTCTTTCATATCAAATGAATCAAAGTTGTTTGCGATTTTTTTCAAATATATCAGAAATAAATGGTACTTTGAAAAGGAACCGTGTTGAGCGTTGAAATTATTTGTGATGTCACACTCCAGAGTACTGGCTGATGCCTGATATGAAAGTAAGACACTTAGGGCCCTGAGGCCACTTTGACACTTTTCCCACAAGTATTTCTTTTTCTTATTTTTAACTTCGCCGACTACGTCTGAAAGGTTCACGAATTAGCAGACGTTAGTGTTTTACATTCAAAAGGCTTTTGTTAGTGCTGCGGATTGTCTGGTATCTACAAACCGGATTGCAAAAAAGTTGGGACACTAAACAAATTGTGAATAAAAACTGAATGCAATGATGTGGAGATGGCAAATGTCAATATTTTATTTAGAATAAAACATAAATCACGGAACAAAAGTTTAAACTGAGAAAATGTATCATTTTAAGGGAAAAATATGGTGAATCAAAATGTCATGGTGTCAACAAATCCCAAAAAAGTTGGGACAAGACCATTTTCACCACTGTGTGGCATCTCCCCTTCTTCTTACAACACTCAACAGACGTCTGGGGACCGAGGAGACCAGTTTCTCAAGTTTAGAAATAGGAATGCTCTCCCATTCTTGTCTAATACAGGCCTCTAACTGTTCAATCGTCTTGGGCCTTCTTTGTCGCACCTTCCTCTTTATGATGCGCCAAATGTTCTCTATAGGGGAAAGATCTGGACTGCAGACTGGACATTTCAGTACCCGGATCCTTCTCCTACGCAGCCATGATGTTGTGATTGATGCAGAATGTGGTCTGGCATTATCTTGTTGAAAAATGCAGGGTCTTCCCTGAAAGAGATGACTAGATGTTGTTCTAGAACCTGAATATATTTTTCAGCATTGATGGTGCCTTTCCAGACATGCAAGCTGCCCATGCCACACGCACTCATGCAACCCCATACCATCAGAGATGCAGGCTTCTGAACTGAGCGCTGATAACAACTTGGGTTGTCCTTGTCCTCTTTGGTCCGGATGACATGGCGTCCCACATTTCCAACAAGAACTTCGAATCGTGACTCGTCTGACCACAGAACAGTCTTCCATTTTGCCACACTCCATTTTAAATGATCCCTGGCCCAATGAAAACGCCTGTGCTTGTGGATCTTGCTTAGAAATGGCTTCTTCTTTGCACTGTAGAGTTTCAGCTGGCGACGGCGGATGGCACGGTGGATTGTGTTCACTGACGATGGTTTCTGGAAGTATTCCTGAGCCCATTCTGTGATTTCCTTTACAGTAGCATTCCTGTTTGTGGTGCAGTGTCGTTTAAGGGCCCGGAGATCACGGGCATCCAGTATGGTTTTACGCCCTTGACCCTTACGCACAGAGATTGTTCCAGATTCTCTGAATCTTCGGATGATATTATGCAGAGTTGATGATGATAACTGCAAAGTCTTTGCAATTTTTCACTGGGTAACACCTTTCTGATATTGCTCCACTATCTTTCTGCGCAACATTGTGGGAATTGGTGATCCTCTACCCATCTTGGCTTCTGAGAGACACTGCCACTCTGAGAAGCTCTTTTTATACCCAATCATGTTGCCAATTAACCTAATTACTGTTAATTGGTCTTCCAGCTCTTCGTTATGCTCAAATTTACTTTTTCCAGCCTCTTATTGCTACTTGTACCAACTTTTTTGGGATTTGTTGACACTGAAATTTGGAATCAACATATTTTTCCTTTAAAATGATAAATTTTCTCGGATTAAACTTTTGATCTGTCATCTATGTTCTATTCTGAATAAAATATTGACATTTGCCATCTCCACATCATTGCATTCAGTTTTTATTCACAATTTGTTTAGTGTCCCAACTTTTTTGGAATCCGGTTTGTATGTACCGATGTTATCATGGAAAAGTGTGAATAATTTCAGACCCTCCCCTTTTCCCGCCCCCCTGCTCACCTGCAGCTAAACAAATAGTCATGTTACTCTATGTACAGAAATCCAGCAGCGTCCTAGAACGGACTTGTGGTGCTCTGATTGAAAATGTCCAAAAGGTTAAACTCTAGGTGATTATGATGATCATATGAATGGTGTAAAAATTAGCTCACAATACGCTTTTCTGACATACTGTTTTATCGGTATCATTGAACAAATGTACAGTATAGATGCTATATTAAATGTATAAATTTTTACTACTGTTGTTACAAACCAAATTTATATGGAAATTCAGCTTTCTTCTATATTTTATTCTACCTAATAAAAAATTTGTGATAAATTGTAATGCGTATCTTGTATAATAAAAAGTTACGTCATCGGGAGCTTTGAAAGCTGAACCGCGAAAAGGAAAGGAGACTGTTAGCTCGTGTAGTTTCCAGGTTAAATTTAAGCGGCAGGGGTGGGGTGAGTTTGTCTGTTGATGATTAAAAAAAAGGAGGCGGGGCTTATTTCAGGGCCAGAAAAATGCAGAGTGATGAAAATTAAACAAAAGAGATAATTTGCCACTGTTACAGCATGTACTGCTATAATCCAGTCGGTCTCTCTGTCTTTGAAAGGTGGAAATACTATTACTAAGCACTGGCATTGGAGAGTTCTTCCATTAATTATTAAGCGAGAATCTCGCAAAAGAAAATGTCACCACATTGACAAACATTGACTACATCAGAAGGAAGTAGTAGCTTTGAACTGAAACCATTGATGAGACAGTGTGTGGCCAACAGAAGTTTTAGTAGAACCGGAGCATGCATCATTTTTGACTCACCCTCGTGCAAGGAGTTTCAAGTAAAGGTTAGTCCTTCTAGAGCAGGGATGGGGCGAGGCTGGCCGATTTGCCTAGAGATGCACCTGCAAATAAGACAATACTTTCAGGATAATGTGAGTGCATTGTTGCTGCATTTACAAAGGTTCCTTGTCAAAGACTTCTCTGGTCTCTATCTCATCTGAGACGGAGAATGGCACACTGGAAATGTGTTTTGTGGTCCGATGGGTCAACATTTCAAATAGTTTTTAAAAACAACAGCCGTCATGTTCTCTGTTATCAAAGTCAGTTCCAAAAGCCAGCATCAGTCATGGTATGGGGGTGTGCCGGTGCCCATGGCATGGGTAAACTGCATATCAGTGAGGAGCACCAGTAAGTGTGGTGTGCATTTGTACTCAACCCCCTTTACTCTGAACACACCAGGATAAAGTTATGGAGAAGTTTAAAGCAGGGCGACACCTGTGGCGGGAGCAGCCAAAAGACCAACAACAACAACAAGTTGTAAAAAAAAATATCCCAAGCTTTGAGCATCTTAGAGAGCACTGTTCAGTCCATCACCCAATGGAAAAGAATGGAAAGAGTATGACACAACCGCAAACCTACCAAGACATGGCCGTCCACCTAATTTGACAGTCCGGGCAAGGAGAGCATCAATCAGAGAAGCAGCCAAGATGCCCATGGTACCTCTGAAGAAGCTGCAAAGATCCACAGCTCTGCTGGTAGAATCTGTCCCCAGGACAACTATTAGTTGTGCACTACACAAATCTAGCCTTTACAGAAGAGTGATAAGAAGGAAGCCTTTGTTGCTTTTCTTGAGCAGGGACAGGGAAGCTGAGTTGATAGGAAGATGGAGAGAGCTAAATACAGAGCAATCTCGGAAGAAAACCTATTAGAGTCTTCAAAAACCTTAAGACTGGGGCAGAGCTTCACCATCCAGCAGGACAACAAGCTAAACAACTACAATGGAATGGATTAGATCAGTCAAAGTCCAGACCTAAATTCAATTGAGAATCTGTGGAAAGACTTGAAAATTGCTGTTCCCGGACGATCTCCATCCAATCTGACTGAGCTTGAGCAATTTTGCAAAGAAGAATGGGTAAAAATTTTACTCTTTAGATCTGCAAAGCTAGTAGAGACAAGCAGTGACAGGTGGTTCTACTAAGTACTGTCTCAAGGAGGCTGAATACAAATAATAAATAAATAAATAAATGTAAACCATTTATTGTTTCCTTCCACGTTACAATTATGTGCCACTTTGTGTTGCTCTATCACATAAAATCCCAATAAAATACATTTAAGTTTGTTGTCCTGGTGTGACAAAATGTGGAAAAGTTTAAGGGGTATGAATACTTTTGGTTGTATTTGCTTCGGTTACTCTGGCTAATGAGTAAATCCAGATGGGTAGGAATTTATGCCTGGGCTTTGACCTTTGACCTGTACGATCGTAAAGCTAATTGTGTTCACCTTGAAGGAAAGGGGTTGTATTTGCTTTCTGCTGTCTGGTTAACATTCTCCCTAGTAACACAGTGACCTATTAAAATGGGTTTGTCAGACCATTCTCATCCATGACTGCGCTTGTTGTGTGTGTGTGTGTGTGTGGCTTCCTTATCATTTTCGACACAGGTGTAGAATTAATGAGTCTCCTGAGACGTTTCTGAGCGGCTCTGTGGCGGATGGAATAAAATATATCTGAATAAATTCTTATAGAAATTCTCTATCAGAATATATAACTCGATTTTCATAACAATTATCATTCATTCATCGAACTTAGGTCAGCGTAAGTAGGATAACTCTGATGTGGTTCCAAGTGTCGTTTATCATCGTCGTGGCTAACCTATTTCTAGCTGTTTTGCGAGTTTGCCGTCGTCCTGTTGGTCGATTTTAGATGAGTCTCATAGTGGTGCTCACTCGCGTTTTGTGTTTATTTGCATCAGCGTCACTACATTTGTTATGTGGAGGCTCGACTTGTGAATCAACCGAGGGGGGGGTGGGGGACGTTTCGGAAGAGGCAGCATTTTTATGTTGAATAAAGAAAAAAAGTTTTTATCCTTTACACTAACAAACAATCGTAAAATGTATGTTAAATGTAGCTACTGTAAAGACCAGAATGTTACCAAGACACCCATCTTGTAGAGTATTATAGCCTGAAAAAAATCAATTGTTTGGTTATGAAACCGTCGACCTGAGAGTGATTTGGCACGAATGTGAATGAAGAAACCACTAACAAAGTGCTACGACGCACGATAAAAACAAATCGACCAATAAGAGGACGGAGAACTGATAGAACATCTACCAATGCACTGGTGTGTTACGGAAGTATGTCGTCTAACTTCAAACTCATTGTTTCCTTTAATCACATGTCACTGGAGAATCTTTGTCATATAAACTGGCATCTACAGAACTCGTCACTCGTCTGTTACAGAGTTGGGTTGGTATTTTTACCCAGACCTCAACTATCGAATCAATATTGAATCAATATATGAATCAATCTTAGGCTCAAATTGTACATGGTTATGGTTTGGTATCATTTCTCTCTTTTACTACAGTAATGTCTAAAATATGAAATAAAATTATTTTTACTTCACTGACATGTCTTTTCTAAATGTTTTAATTGTTTTTATATTTAAAATATGAAAATAGCATTGGAAACTGGTAATATTGGTAATATTTTTAGGTGGCTGGAACGGATTATCCACATTTACATTAAATCCTATGGGAAAATGCGTTTTGCAATATGAAATTTCACCTTAAGAACTCACCTTCGAAATGAATAAAAGTAAACGCTGTAGTACAGTAACATGTATACCATGTTTATGACAGTATCCTGGCCGGTGTTCCATAGTACCATACTACTGTACAGTACATGCTAGAACCATGATATATAACCATGTGAGAAAAGTAGCTAGGCATTAAAAATTATTAATAATGTTTAGTAATAATGTAGAAACAAATTGTACAATTTGCCTTCAAGTCCTCTAGTAGACTTATAGAAGACATTCCATCCCCGGCTGTTTGAAGAAACTTATTTGACGCCATCGGTTTCTACAATAAAATTTCAAAATTTGCTTTCATTTTCCTGTGTAATAAAGTACATTAGAAATATGGATTTTATTACCAATTTTTAATGCCTAATTACTTTTATGTTTAATGGTAGAACCCTGTACCTTAGTGTACTATACTATACTATACTATACAATACTATACTATACTAGCACATATATATATAAAATTCTTACCTGGAAAAATTTATACATTTTATATATTTCTATTCAAATTTTATTTTATTGTAACTTGTATATTCACCCCAAATTTTTTAAAAGTTATTTTTTTTAGTGCAGTAAAATATTTCCATTTTTAGGTGACAAACAAACTGTGTATGTGTAAGTACCATGGTAATGTTAAAAATACAATAGTTCACAGACACCCTGATCCAGAACGACATTTTTAAGTCTGAGCAGTTTAAGGGCCTTGCTCAAGGGCCCAAGAGGGACAACTAGTCCAAGCCTATTCCAAATCCATAATCACTGAGCTACCCCTGACCCTGACACCATGGTACTATATATATATATATATATATACTGTATATCAGTGTAGACGACCAGGGTCATCCTCATGGGACGCGTTAAGCCCTAATCCGCTCCGCTGAGATTACAGAGACAAATTCCTTCACGCACGTGAAAGTGACCGAGAGGAACTGATTGAGTGTGACAGAAAGCCTTTCACCCAGTGTGTATTCTTGACCCCTATAGCCAGGGGGTAACAGTCAAAGGCATCGTCAACCCGTGACCGAACCGGTGACCTCCGACCCTGCCGCTGTGATGGCCAGGTGACCTCTGACCCATCGGGCGAGCGGTAGCGGAGATGGATGGAGCGAGGACGTGCATGCGAGGTGTGCGTGCGGTCAGACGGCCATCTTGGCGAGCCGCCAAAACAAGCAGGCACGACATGGGACGCATTTTAATGAGATCGAGGCGAGCTGAGGACAGCATGTGTATGTGTGTGTGTGTGAGAGCGAGAGACCGACTTGGAGCTGCATGTGTGTGTGTATGTGTGTGTGTGTGTGTGTGTGTGAGTGTAGTCAGGTAAAACGTATGCTGTAGTGTGTATTAAAGAGACGATGAGGCTCGAACGGTAGTGCCGTAATTTGATACGTGGCCTAATCAGATTGCTGTATAATTGGAACAGCTGTGTGTGTGTGTGTGTGTGTGTGTGTGTGTGTGTGTGAGTTAAAATAGCCCAGCTATGGTTTACCCAAGGACACGTTCCAAACGGCCCCTTTTCCCTGCCCCATTCTCCCTTGTTTAGCCTTCCTATGTTTCAGTTCCTCCCTTCCTGTTCACTTCTTCTCACACACACGCACACACACACACAGCCACATGCACACACACACACACAGTTGTGTCTTAAACTCTAACATTCTGAAGAAAAATATTGTTGATCGATGTAAGGACTTCAGGCCATGCCTTAGAGACTTTCCACTTTACTTTATAATAACAGCCATTTCTCTCTCTCTCTCTCACACACACACACACACACACACACACACACACACACATACAGTACACACACACACACACAGGGCCATTATGGGGAAACTGAGACAAAAAAAACAAACTTGATCATGACGTCTTCTGCATGGATCTGTTTCTACTAGACTTTGTGAAAGTGAAGTCTCTGATTGGTTACGCCGTGCTGTATTTATACACTGTATTAGTTATAGCGCCAACGTGAAGTTTAGTTAAGAGCTAATGCTAATGTTGTCGCTAGTGCCGCTATAATCTGTATAAATCTGTATTGGCTGAAGATGAAAGAAGTACTTAGCGTAAACAAGGCGTAAAATTCTCAAAATTACTAAATTGCAACCTGAAATGATATTATCACTCATCACATTGAAGCTGATCAGATGATTCTTAGCTTAAACCTTTTAAACTACTTTACATTTTCCACGACACTCAAAGTCCCAGAATGCATTGCAGAGTAAGACGATGCTGAGAGGCTAACCCCCGGCTCCTCACGTACTGCTGGTCATGTATTAGCATGAGCGTTAACACTAGACCAAATGTCGCTGCACTGCGCTGTTTGTTTATTTACCTATTTAGAGAGGATGCGAGGGCTAAACCTCAGTCCTGCGTTATTAGAATGGCATCATGGGTAAGGAAGGAAACCGATTAAAGGTCTTCCATTGAAATTAATATTCAAGAAAGTCAAATGTCCAATTTTTTTTTTTTTTGGGGGGGGGGGGGTTCTTTAAGACTAGACTTGAAGGTGACATCATGACAGCAACCTGTATGGTAAGAAGGTGTTCGAGTCAAACTGGGACTCGTGTGCGAAGCTGCGAAACAGAACCTTCAAGACTCTTTTTAAAAAAAACATTAAATCATTCGAATGGTCAAAATCCCTTGTTTGACTCGAACGCCGCTCGTTGAACGCTCGGCTCGATCTCGGTCTTCTTTTACGTCCGTGACCCCTCGTTTCCTCTGTGTGAACATAAAACAGTGCTCTGTTCATTTTCAGCAGTGTGTGTGAGTGTGTGTGCATGTGTGTGTGGGTGTGACCTGCTCATGATGGGGGCAATTTTGTAGTAATACACTTTATTTATGGCCTCCTTCCCTGTGTGTGGCTCTTTGGTGCAGATTTAAATCACACTTGCGATTTATGCACTGTGTGTGTGTGTGTGTGTGTGTGTGTGTGTGTTGTCAGTAAGTGGGTCACTTCAAGCTCGGTGGAGCCATTTTGGATCTCAGCTGTGCAGTGGGGATCAGGAAATGGGGCAGTAGTAATGACGGAGGTGGAGTAGACGGCTGGACAGCTGACACTTTTTTATTTTTAATCACAATATAAAGCCTCACTGTATTAAACACACACAGGTTATTGTGTCTAATATAAGTAGTGTAGGCGAGTAAAACACTCAGCGATGTGGTGCTGTGACGACGCACTGTAGACTTACTCCTGAAGATTTTAAATGTTTAACGTTTAAAGTTGTCCATCTTCAGGACTGTTACAAAGTGCTGAAACTGGAGACTCCTTTCCTTGCGAAATAAGGACCACCGTAGAGAAAACTGGGACGGACTCTTTTAGAGAGTCGTTGCTATAGAAACAGAAACAGGAAAATGATGCTATACTTTCGACATTCTTATCGGCGATGTGGCGTCAGCATCGATGGACGTACAGCGTATAGCGGCGTATAGTCTATATACCGTTTTTAACGTACGTTTGGACTATTAAAGGTAATTTTTTTAAATATATCATCTACCAATGATGCAGAAGATATAATCATGAACATGGACAGTTTCTTTTCCAGCTCTGAATGACCACATGTGGTGTGAGGTGTTGGTAATAACACACACACTCACTCATCGTCTATACCGCTGTATCTTTACCCTGTATAGAGGGTTGTGGGGGGCCGGGAGCCTATCCCTGGAGACTTATGGCAGGAGGCGGGGTACACCCTGTACAGCTTCCCAATACATTACAGGACACACACACATTGATTCACACACTACGGGCAATTTGCGAACGCCATGCGCAGGTCTTTGGACTGTGGGAGGAAACCGGAGTACCCGGAGGAAACCCACTAAGCACGGGGAGAACTTCACACACACACACACACACACTGAAGCGGGAATTGTATTTACTTGTTTGTTTATTGTTCAAACACGTGATGATTATTATATAAACGTATAAAACTACACAGTATATGTATAACTGTATAACACTGCTTATACATTGTCTTTCTTTAACAGTTTATTATGCTGGAGTTTGTTGCTGTTATTTCCGTTACTTTTTAAAATGATTTAAAATGCTCTGAAGAGCTCTCGCGCGTCAAACCGTTACAGTTCGAAAAATACGTCATCATCAACTGCCCCCCCCCCCCCTCTCTCTCTCGTTCGCGCGCGCGCTTTTCCCGTGATGTCACGAGCACCGACGACGGCACCGACTCTGCCACCGTTTTTAGGACCCTGCGGAATCTCTTCCGGTCTGACGTCCTCTGCGGCGGCGCGTGAGAGAGCCCTAGTGAGCGAGCCACCGGGAGAGAGAGAGAGCGCGCGAGAGAGGGAGTGAGAGAGTGAGGGAGCGCGCGCGAGAGAGAGAGGGCGAGCGGCCGCAGAGGGAAGACGGGACGGGGCAGCGCGCGAGCGACTACCGGAGGGGGGCTCAGGCTTGGGGCCGGAGAAACGGGTAACGTTAACGTTTCACACCATTCTCCCCTACTATCTCTCTGTTTTTTTTTTCCATCCGCGTGCTAATTCCAAACCGAGCGCCGAACCGAGCCAAGACGCGCGCGCGCATTAACGGTGTGGCGTATGTCTCTGGGATTCGCCGTCCATCACCCCCCCCCCCCCCCGCCGCACTCACTGACTCACTCAGCACTCACGAGTCACCTTCGAGAAAAAAATAATAATAAATATAATAATAATAATAATAATAGTAGAATTAAGGTTTCCGATCCGCCGTTTGTGGAAAATAACCGGTGCTCGGTGACGCTCCTCCTCGCGCGCAACTTGGTAGCGAGATCAATCCCTCCAGCGCGGAATTAAACCCCCTCACGGCCGCGTCTCAATCCGAACGCCGCTGTACTGCCGCTGTACTGCCTCATGCCCTCACCGTGGCGTCCTAGGTTTTGACAAATCTAGTACGCGGTTTGGGACGCGGCCCCGGCCGGCGGGGTTCTGTCAGGACACCAGACCGTGTCTGAGGGCTGTAGGAGGGGATTAAACACCACATGTCTCACTGCAGCCCTGTGGGGGTTAATCCAACACTACAGTGTAAGCGACCATGCAGGTACTGACTCAACACTGCAAATGTGTAGTAGACATCTAACGCGGTGATGGTAGTATAGTGTTGAGACAACACCGTTCTGTACTTTAAGAGTGGATTATAATATAATACTTAGTGTCTGGATTCAACCCTTTGGGTGTTGATTCTACACTATATACAGTACAATGTATTGAGGCCACACTTTTAGATTGTAGTCAACAAGTCTGTATGCAACCATGCAGGTGTTAATTCCACACTTCATGTAACCCTGGAGGTACTGAATCAACACTGTATTATTAAGTGTATTAGACATCCACTGTCATAATGTTACCCTGTAGGTGTTGAGTCAACACTTCAAGAGTGGATTGAACACCTCATATCTTAGTGCAGCACTGTAGGTGTTAATTCTATACTTTACGAGTGGATTAAACACTTACTATCTGGATTCAACCCATTGGGTGTTTATTCTACACTATATACAACCCTGCAGGTATTCATTCAGCACTAAAAAGTCTTTTAGACATTTAATGTCATAATGTTCTCCTGTATGTATTGAGGCCACACTTTTAGAGTGTAGTCAACACTTGGAGTCCGTATGCAACCCTGCAGGTGTTAATTCCACACTTCATGTAACCCTGCAGGCACTGACTCAACACTGTAAGAGTGTATTAGACATAAGATGTCATAATGTGACCCTGTAGGTGTTGAGTCAGCACTGTTCAAGTGTAGAAAATGCAGCCCCGTAACCATAGGTGTTAATACTATACTTTAAGAGTTGATTAAACACTTAGTATCTGTATTCAACCCTTTGGGTGTTGATTCTACACCATATGCAACTCTGCAGGCACTGACTCAACACTGTATTATTAAGTCTTTTAGACATTTAATGTCATAATGTTACCCTGTAGGTGTTGAGTCAACACTTCAAGAGTGGATTGAAAACTGCATGTCTTGGTGCAGCCCTGTAGGTGTTAAGTCTATACTTTAAGAGTTGATTAAACACTTAATGTGTAGAATTCTTTTTATAGAATGCTTTAGTACCATACTGCTTCAACACCGTAAGAGTGTATTTATTACTCACTTTTTAATGCCACCCTATAGGTGTTTAATCCATTCTTACAGTGTTGATGAACTCTTAATATTTTTATATTATAATAATAACAACATAATTTCTTAATAGAGCTATGTAGGTGTTGAGTCAACACTTAGTGTCTGGATGCAACCCTGTAGGTGTTAATTGTAGGTGTTATATGCAGCCCTGCAGGTATTGACTCAACACTGGAAAATTATTAGAAATTTAATGTCATAATAATTACCCTGTAGGTATTGAGTCAACACTGTTAAAGTGTTTTAAGTCATAAGAATGTAATAAATGTGTTATATCCCAATGTAACCTTATTGATATCAATTAAATAATGTAAGAAAGTATTAATTGTTAATTTCTTAATTTTAGAGTATAGTAAACACTTAGTGTCTGGATGCAAGCCTGTGGGTGTTTATTCTACACTATATTAACTCTGCAGGCATCGGTTTAACATTGTTGAAGTTTATTAGACATCCAATGTCATAATGTTAGTTTAAGTGTTGATTCAACACCATAAGAGTTCCTTAAACACTTTAGAGGGCAATAAATTCTTGATGTACTAATGCAACATTATTTGTATCATTTAAATTCTTCAAACAAGTATTAATTACGTAATTTCTTAATGGAACCCTGTAGGTGTTTAATTAACTCGTAATTAACAGAGACACATAGGTGTTGAGTGTTAGACTATAGTAAACACTTAGTGTCTCAATGCAACCCTGTGGGTGTTAATTCTATACTATATATTACACGGTTATTGATTCAACACTATAAATGTGTATTTGACATCAAATGTCATAATGTTACCCAGTAGGTGTTGAGTAAACACCATAAGAGCATATTAAACAGTTAAGTGTGTAATGAATGCATATTGCCCTAATGTAACATTATGTTAATTATAACTTTAACACTGTAAGAGTCTGTTAAACACTTATTAACTTAATGCGACCATGTAGAATCTATTAAACACTTTACTGCTAGTCTTACTGCTTCCCTGTTCACTTTAGTTCTTCAATAAACACTTAGCGTCTTAATGTAAGGCCGCAGGAGTTAGTTCACCAGTGTAAGATACACCCTTCTAGTATGTGACGCAATACTGTAAGAGTGTATTAAACACTCAATGTTTTAATGCAACCCTGTAGGTGTTACCTCAACACCGTAAAAGTGGATTAAACAATTAATACCCAGATCTAACTCCTTAAGTGTTGTTTCCACACTGTAAGAATGTATTAAACACCTGGTGTCTTAAAGCGACCCTGCACTTCAACACTGTGAAAGTGTGTTAATCAATGTATTTATATATTAGCACAGCCCTGTAGGTGTTGATTCAATAGTGTAAGAGTGTATTGGACACATAATGTCTCAATCCTACCCTGTAGGTGTTACTTCAGCACTCTTAATAGTGTATTAAACACTTAATGTCCTAATTCAACCCTGTAGGTCTTCACTTTAGTTTGTCACTGTAGAAGTGTGTTAAACACTTAATGTCTTAATGTAAGGCCACAGGAGTTAGTTCACCAGTGTAAGATACACTCTTCTAGGATTTGATGCAGTACTGTAAGTGTGTATTAAACACCATGTGTGTTTAATTATGTAGGTGTTGATTCAACCCTGTAACATTGTATTGTAATACCTTGATTGGACTCTGCAGGTGTTCAATTAATTCTGTAAACCAGCAGTAAACACTGACTATGTTAATGCAACTCTGTAGGTGTTTATTCAACACTATAAAAGTGTATTAAGCCCTAAAAGTCCTAATGCAACTCTGTAAGTGTTAATTTGTATGTGGATATTGTATGCAGGAGGAGATTAAGTGTTTAATAGACTCTAGAGTGTTCAGGTGCACTGATGAGCAGACACGGTTGTACATTAGGGAATTGACATCTGTTTAGACGATCCTCAGGTCTGTAAGTAACGTAAACACCATCAAAACATACATGTTAAATCAGTGTTCAAAGATTGAAAACAGCTCTGTAGGCGTTCATCCGGCACTTTTAATTATTGAATTACAAACTGTTCATTTAGCGTCGCTTTAGGTGTTAAATCAATAACGTTAGAGTCTATTCCAATAAAGTATAACGGAAGTGTGTAGCTGTTAATTAAATATTGTAAGAGATAATTAAACACAGTACATGGAGGTGTTAATCCAGTGTTGCAGCACTGTGCAGTGGTAGTGCGCCGACGCCTGGCCTTGTTCTTTACACTTACTGCTAAAAGAGCGAGTGTGTTGATTGTTAGCGTATCATGTTTTGACATGCTATTGTACATTTCAAACGTTTTAATCCATTTGTAATCCACACTCTGTTATCGGTGTTGTATTTTTCTCGTCAGGTGTTGCGTAGATAAGGAGTGTATGGTGAGAGTCAGGGAACAGCCTGCAGATTTACCCTCTGCCTTATACCATAGACTGCTTCTCGACTTTAATATATTGATTCGCCCTAAGTGCTGCTAAGCTTCCTAAGCCTGTTATTAGGGCTCATGACTTTACGTTAGAGGTTCACGACTCTTACGCAGATTAAAAACATCCAGCTGGGTTTTAAAAACCCTGTCCGAAAAAATAGGGGTGATGTAGGGCCAATGGATTTACAAACGGAGTCATAAAAGAATCTCCTAATCTCCTATTGAGTTTAATCTAGTTATTTATTGTTTTCAAATTTAGAAGATGAATATGGCTCCCGCTACAAACCTGCTAAAAATGGTGCCGTTTATTGAAACATACACAATTCTCAGAAATAAGCATCAAGTTACTGACAGAGTGGAACAACCAATAAAAAAAATGTAATTGAAGTCTAGGAAAAATGTATAAATGTGTATTCGGGATTGCGCAGAAAATTTGGGAGCTTAGCAAAATATTAACATATCTAAGCAACTGTAATAAACATCAACATTATCTGTGTTTACTAGTAAAGAAAAATAATCACAGTAATTTACATCATGCATTTATTTTATTTGTACCTATATTTGTTGTTGTTCAGCGTCCACGACGAAATGAGTTCTCACTTACGTTACATCAGCTTCGTACCAGAGTCATGATCGTTCCGCTGATCTGATTGATCTGATGAAAGCATTGTGTTGTATAAGAGTGATTATATTAAGCATTATCGCATTGTGATGTTCCAAAGTGTGTGTCACTCCACTTGTCTGTGTGTTCATCATAAAAGTTTCCTCTTCCTAGTTTGATGTGTGTAATACTGCAGAGTTAACAACATCATCAGCGGGCACACAACTTTTAGCTAGCAACTTTTGTGTAACTTTTGGACACAATCAGATCTGGAAGGTAAATGAGTACATTTCTCTCGTTACTCTACTTAATGTAAGAACATGTTTCACGTATCTGTACGTTATTATGATAGTTTTAATACTTTTACTCCACTACATCCTACAGCAAATATCTGTACTTTTTACTTCGCTACATCTCTGCATGGTGTTGTATTATACGTCCAGGTTAACAGTAGAGATGCTGAATGTAACATAATACTCGAGTAATAGTCCTCCATTTACAGTACAATTGTACTCGAGTAAAAGTTGAATTTAAACTATATTTACAAATTTAAATTTACTTGTACTAATTAATTTTCCATCTATCTTTCTGTCTGAGTGATGTGTAGCATTTGTTAGCATTACTGTTACTTTTGATGAACTTTTGTACTTTTGTACTTTTTCTCAAGCAAAATTGTAAATGGAGAACTTTTACCGGAGTAATATTTCCCCGGGGGTATCTCTACTTTTACTGAAGTACATGATTTGTGTACCTTGCACACTTCTGTACACAATATGTCAAATTGTTATGTTTATTTTATATTTATCTCAGAAAAGTCAAACAGTAACTTTACAGCGCGTCGCCTAGCGTGGATATTCAACATAACTCTGTTACAACTCGCGCCCATCAGCCTCCAGAGAAACCGCAAAGACGTATCTGTTACAGCGCTCCGATACTGAGGACTCCGTCCCTAACTGTCCAATGTTCTCCTGACAGACGTCATATCCGGCCCACTCTAGCAGTCTCACTGATTTCTAGACAACCTCTTAAAGCTGATTAGTAACGACAGAAACGCGTCATCCCGAGCCCGACAGCAGTGTTTTCATCTACAGAACGAGTCTACAGGTTTCAGCAAGTCCCTGCAGGCTGATTTCACGCTCTTTTACACGGACGCATCTCACCAACTCTGAAGAAGACACTCGCTAATATCTAATAAAGTCTATAAAGTATCAATACGTATCAGGAAGCGGGTTTCCTTCTATACGTTAAAATATTACCTCAAAACGCTGTAATGTTTTGCCAGCTTTACATTTTTTAAAATAATTCATCTGGAGTGTTTTGTTACAGTTTATGTATATAAGGTAACATAATGCATTTAATATGTAAAAAAAAGTAATAATATTTATAATTTCACGAAAAACAGTTTGTTACAGTTAAAAAACCTAATTCAGCTTAAATGATACGATTTATATAGTATATATGAATACATTTCAGTAATACATATAATATTTATATTATACACAAATTCCATTTTATTAAATATTATTTATTATACCTAAGATATTATACCTGTTTTCTTTGATGCTAGAAATAAATTTTTATTTTTATTTTTTTACAAATTTGAGTGAAATGTTAATATTGTGGACAGAGTTGTTTATTTCTGTTGTAATATACAGTCAGGTCCATAAATGTTGGAACAAAAATTAGTGGGGGTTTTCTGGGTGGAAGTTGGCCGTGTACATCACCACACTGAACTTGAAAATAAATGTGCAACATGTGAGTGACATCAAGGCTTTGAACAGCTTAATGTACAGCCAATTTTTGGGGATTTTGGTTTTTTTTTTTGGTTGTTTGGGTTCATAAATAATGGAGCAAACTAACATAATTAAATACATAAGGCTTGTGTTTAATACTTGGATGAAAATCCTTTGTAGTCCAAGACTGCCTGAGGTCTGGAACTCATTGACATGACCGAGTGCTGAGTTTCCTCCCTGAAGGATACTTTGCCACTCCTTTACTGCAGCTGCCTCCAGCCCCTGCTTGTTCTAGGACTTTCTTCCTTCATTCTTGTCTTGAGTGAAAAGCATGCTCTTTTGGATTGAGGTCAGGTGATGACTTGGCCTGTGAAGAATATCCCTTTAGTGTTAGCCTCGGGTAGCTTTCACTGTACGTTTGGAGTCATTATTCATCTATATGTATAAAGTGGCATCCTGACGTTTTTGCAGCATTTGGCTGAATCTGAGCAGAGAACATGGTATAGTGTAGTAGAATATAGTATAGTAGAGTAAACTATAGTATAGTATAGTGTATAGTATAGTATAGTATAGTATATATGCATTTCAGAAGTCATCCTGATTATCAGCAGTCAGATCATCAATAAACACCAGTGACCCTGTTGTACTGGCGACCATACACACGTGTACCTCATGAGCTGGTCCTTTCTTTCTCCAGACTTTTATCTTCCCATCGTTCACGTACAAATTAGTTTTGCTTTCAGCAGTGCAAAAAAAAAAAATGCAAAGTTTTCTGGCTAAGTCTTATCTAACCTTCCTGTTCTAGAGCGTTCCCATTGGTTTGCATCTTGTCCTGTATTTACTTCATAAAGGCGTCTCTTGACTTGTCAACCTCATCAAGAGTGTCCTTAAGTTGGCTAGATGTTGTGAAATGTTCCTCTTCCCCACGGACAGAATTGTTCAGTCATTCTCTTTAGTTGTCTTCCAAACCTTTTGCTGGTGCTGAGGTTGTCAGTTATTTTTTAAGAACGTTCCAAACGGTTGTATTGGCCACGCCCAATGTTTTTCACTTGTTCTCTCTCTCTGGGTTTATTTAGTTTTTTTCAGTCTAATGCTGGTCTCTTTCACTTGCCTAGACACCTCAATGGACCTCAGGTTATGAGTTCGAGTGAACAGCTACTAAATGTAAATGTAAAACTCAGAACCACCTCAAGACCTTGACTAGATTCAAGATTTTTCGGCCCATTAGTAATTATTAATTTTTTTGTTGTTGTTTACGTCATCTGTATAGAAGCTACACTGGCTCAAATGTTTCGGCTCAAACACACGTCAGATCATTTTCATATTTTAAAATATGAACTTTCTTTAATGTAGAAAGCTAAGTGCTAGCCGCTCAGGTATTCACTAGCTAATTATCGATCTACGCAATAAGAGTACAAAACAAGTTAGAAGTTTGCAACAACATACTTAAAGCCTATAAGAGCGGACAAACTGAATTGCGACGCTGAAGGCTGTAATCTAATTCCAGGAAGGAAACTGAATTGTGTAGCACTTCACCAACAGTCTGAGCAGCACCAGCGTTAGCGTCCAGGATTCTCCACGCCGAGCCAGGCAGCGCGGCTCAGGATAGCAACTGGCAGCAGTTCAGCGAGCGCCATGTTACACAGGCGAGTCCCACGCGGGAGGCCTTTTACAGCAGCTCTGTTCTTCCTCTGCCCGGACTCGCTCGCTTATCTCCGCTCCTCTCTAGCGCAAAGCAGGGGGAATAAAAAGTGCTGACTGCGCCGCCGCGAGCCGACAAGATAACGAGTCTAGTTAAAAGACTCTACTGTTTAGCATCTATATTAAGCGTGCTTGATTGATGGTCGAATCGCCGCCTTTTGAAATGATGAAAAGCCTGAGTGGAAATTCCCGCTTCGCTTTACCTCATTCTGTGTCGTATTACAGCGCCTCGAGGACACGTCCAGGACGCAGACGAGTGACTGGCGAGCGATTCATTTGAAGCGCTCTAAAGCGTTCGCACAATAAAGTAAACACCTCGACGGGGAAAAGCCTCAGCTCGTGAACATTTCCGCCGAGTTGTGATTCGAAAGAGTCAGACGGCAATCGATTGGTAGAAAAACGAGACTCAGTCCGAAAAAATCGTTGGGATAAAAACGACCCGCACCAGAGCGCAGCTTGTCCCCCTGTCTCTTGTAGTTTGTCTCTGACTTACGTAGGAATCCCCGTTGTTGCATGTTCGGTGTCCATGATTGCTAGAAAGTAATGGCACCCTATGGCATTCTACATGTCTATCATCTATCATCAGCACATTTGTCTACGTGAAGCTGCTCGATGTCTCGCTCCATGGGTTCAGACAGAATTCAGGAGGTGTGACCTAAAGGACGGAGCGGTCACAAGAGTAGTTCTGCTTCGATTTGTTCAACGGGAGCTGTAAATACAATTTAGTATTATTATTAATGTTAATTTTTTTTGCCTCCGCAGGGAGAAGGAGGATCTGAAGGACGGAAGGTGGATCAGCACCATCGCCCCGGAATAACTTTCTTTCTCATCCGCGTTCATTTCTCAATGCATCTCAGATAGTCCGATACTTTGGTTCCGATGATGCCGTCCAACACCGCCGCGCCGACCCCCGAGTTCAAAACCTCAGACGTGGACTGCGAGGCAGCGGCGAAGAAAGCGGTGAGTCTCCGTGCACGAGTGCGTACGAGCATGGTGTGTGAGTGTGTGTGTGTGAGTCTTGGCCCAAGCGCACACATACACATACAAACACACACTGCACTGCAGGATGCTGGAACGAGCCCGAGAGTTGGAGCAGGAGAAGGACGAATCAGGGACGATGTGGTTTGTCCTGAAACGACTTCACGATACAGGAAGTGTGAATTATTGATACCAGGCTTTTCTGCCCACGTAGTGGACAAGTTTCAGGCTACGCAGCATAAAAGGCAGAAAGCGTACACACACACACACACACACACACACACGCAGACACACACTCTGTTCAAGAGTAACCATTTCGGTGGAGCGTTCGATCGTGCAGATAATTAAGGTGGTGGAGGATTTTTTTTTTTTTTTTTCGACAAGGTTCGGTTGGCTCTGTGCTTTAAACGTTGCCAGATCCTCGATTTTTAAGTCTCATAGTGAGCGTCGTCCGTGACAAAGCGTCGACGTCTCGTTACTGAAAACATGCACCGTGTCAGTCGCCATAGAAACATGTTAATGACATCATAACCAGCGCTTTGACTCTAATCAGAATCGTGAATCCAGCAGCAGCGCCGCGGTAAAAAGTTTACAGCTTGTTTACTGTGAGTTTAGTTTAATCTGAACTCTTCGACCCGGTTCCACATAAGCACTACATATTAACCCAGCCCAGATAGGCAGAGGCCGCGAGTGTGTGCGTGTGCGTGCGTGTGTGTGAGATCTCTGAGCGTGTCAGCAGTGTGTTATCTTCAACCCCAGGACGATTCCGAATGAGGTTGTTCTTACTGTTGTTACCCTCTTTACCCACAATGCTCTTAGGCAGCACTCGGGGCCTGGGGTTCATTTCCTGTTTATGTCCACTGCCGTGTTTTTTGGAGTTGAGTTCAGGCCACAGAATCACACACACACACACACACACACACACACACACACTTGTTAGTTTAAGCATCATTCCCCTGATGGCCTCTAAAAACCCATAATTTACCCGACCAAATGTCAGGTACTTACCAATTTAGCCGCCGCTCACCTGGGATATAAAGCCGCCACATAAACACACACACACACACGTAGACGCACACACACACACCTGTGCAGGTAAGAAGAAACAGAGCTCTGACCTTCACAACCTGGTCCTCATTAAACCTCGGCACAGAGCGAGAGAGAGAGAGAGAGCGAGAGAGAGCTGTCCGAGTCTGATCTCCGCCGGATTACATCGTCTGATTGTTTCCCGAAGCAGAAACTGATCTCAGGTCAGAGAAACACACTTTTGTTTTGTTTAAATTTTTAGTTTATTTTACTTATATTTTGTTGATGAATCTATTGGTTTAGTCATCATCATTATGAAAACATTTGATTGTGTGTTATTTATGGATTCATATTCTTTAAATATGTATTAATTACTTTTAAATGATTGAAAAAGTATTAATAAATTCTTTAATGGATTAAATCGGCAGCATGAACTCGACTGTTGTTGTTGTAGTAGTTTGTGGCTGCACACTTCATCAGTTAATTCAACATAATCACCTGCGATATCAGAGAGAAAAATGTTTGTGTTGATGAGAGACAAATATCGTTTATTATAGTCCTGAGAATTTTATATTTAAAAAAAAAAACGATGTGCATGATGGTCAGTGTGTAAACTGGGGCTGTCAGTATTAACGCGTTAACGCATGTGATTAAGCTGGAGATTTAACACGTTAATATTTAACACAAATGACTCATATGATGAAATCTGACTCCAACGGTGTTCCATAATGGCAGCTCAGTTCCCCGACTGTTACATTTAATGCCGATAATAAAACAGTTGTTAAAATTAAATATTAAAAATAGATATAATTTTTGTTATTGTAAAGCAACCTTGAATTTCTAGAAAGGTGCTATATAAAATAAACTTATTATTATTATTATTATTATTAAAATGAAACCCCCAGGTATAAAATAATCAGATGTTACATATAAGTGTACTATGAGGTGTGATAATTATTTTTATTTTTATTTGATGATTATTATTATTATTATCAGAATGCTTTCTTTTATTCCGTCAATAATCGGGAATCACTCGGGATCACCTGATACGATATCATCACGATACTCAGGTATTTCGTTTGTTATTTTATATTATTATTATTATTATTTATTATTAAAATGAAACACCCAGGTATAAAATAATCAGATGTTACATATAAGTGTACTATGAGGTGTGATAATTATTTTTATTTGATAATAATAATAATAATAATAATAATAATAATCAGGATGCTTTCTATTATTCCGTCAATAATCGGGAATCACACGGGATCACGATACCCAGGCACCGATTCCATTGTATCGCGATTTTAAATAAATACTGATTCAATTCTTAGCAAACAGAAAACAAAATATCACACAGGACAGGAATAGTTTAGACTGCACCACCTGTAGGATTATAGAGGAACTGCAGCATATCACCATCTCTACAGTTGTGCAGAACACACACACACATAGAGTGGGTTACAGTATGAGTTCTCGTACAGATGCCGGTATCAGAGTTGACCTGTAGAGTGTCAGAGGAGAACTACGTAGGGTTGTTTTTTCCGAAAGATCTGGCAACCCTTACCCCTACAAGCCATGCAGGTAAGAAAGAGAAAGAGATGGAGAGAGACAGAGTTTGAGCGAATGAAACATGAAATATAACATCTTACAGCGGCAGTAACATTTTATTTCCCATTATGAGATTAAAGTTCTTTCACACACAATCCTGAATGTGTCTTAAGCTGTGCAGTTAATTCATACAGTTCACAGGTCAACTACCGTCCATTACACCTCGAGTGTTAATACTCTGTATGATAGCAGCTTTAAAATGTTATTTCATCCTTATGAAGATCCACATAATTAATTTAATTACCGGCTGAGCTTAAACATACACATTTAACGAGGCTAATAAAATACAAATAAAATATTATAATAACAGTAAAATGTTCCATTAATATAGTGCACGTGCCGTTCTTAGAGCGCGCAATCCCATGATCCTCCAGTCAGTTCGATCCTGTTGTGTACAGCTGTGATGTCATAAAAGTTGTAGTTGATGTAAATGTTAAAGAATATAACGTAGACACATGCCTGATTAAATGACAACCATATGTATGAATGTGAAGGAGAATTGAATAGTGCCGGAATTAATTCGATCATAATACGATACGAGGAAGGGCGTTCGAGTCAAAGCGGGACTTTTGATCATGGTGTGGAAAAACAGAAGACAGTTATGCGAGTAAAAACTCTCTTTATATCTGTAAATAATCTTCCGCTACCCGATTCGTACCTGTAATCGGACCACTTGTCTGCTTCACGTCTGAAACGCCGGCCTCCCAGGAACTCCTTTACTGACTTATCCAAGCATTTGCATGCCGTATCCATGTCGAGTTGCTGTAATGTGCAAGCAGTGTTGGTTAATGATTGCGTGTACACGTCCCGCACACAGACGCGTCGCTCAGTGTAGAAGTTGTAGTTTGGGTGTAACGCTGAGTTAAAGAGTAACTGTTGGGAGTTTTCCTCACTCAGACGGAGATGCTCTCTTTACCGACCCACTGGCTTTATGGTTTTCCCAACCACTGAGTTACAGGTGAATCAATGACCAGTGTGTGTGTGTGTGTGTGTGTGTTTAGAGAGCGACTGCTAAATTCTGGATTCTGATTGGTCAGAATTTGTTGATTAATTTTCCAGACCAGCAGCTCCTTCTAATACGTTATCGTCTCCATGGTAACGGTTTGTGCCTAACTGGTGTACGCTCGCAGTTTTTTTTCTGCTGCACGTGCGTGACAATCGTGACTTTGTTGAAACGTGTGTGTGTGTGTTTGTTTTCACCGTCGTTGCTGATGCATTCTGCTCTGGTTGCGCGCGGCGGCGTGGCCCCGTTGAACTCTGGGAGGGTTACCCGGAGGCCTGCTCTGTAGTATTTACTGCAGTTGTCAGCTCGTGTTTAATTTGGCACAGATAAGACTTATTATAACCTGAACTCTCTGTGTGCGCACACACACATAGACACACACACACACACACACACACACCTTTGCACACAAAGATGTGCACACTCGTCCTGGCATGGTTCTCGTACAAACACACACACACAAACAGCAGTTTCTTTCACTCCGTGCCAAGGCTGCTTATATAAATCAGACCCAATGATTTTTTTTGAAAACAGATTTTCTCTCGAACACGAGCGAGCCTTGGCCCCGGTCCGCCACGTTAAAGATGTTTGCTTTAGTGTCAGAGAGAGAGAGACCCGCTGTTTTTGGCGCGGGGCGTGATTGGTTGTTTGCGCTACGCTAATGTGCGGTGGGGTAATACAGCCGAGTGACCCCGTAAACCCACACACTGCAGCTCTCGCCGATTCTGGAGAGAGACGAGAGGCTGGACACGCTCCGAGTCTGGGGATCATTTGGGAATCCCTGGTCTTCTTTAAAACCAGCAAAACAAACAGAACAAAAAGATACGACCACTTTCTTATTAGCAGATGCATTGCGTGATCCATAGCGTGAGAGATACGAGTGTGAACCATCGCTAGACTGTCCATTGGATTCCATTTGATTGGATTCAGTTTCACTCATGTTTAATGTCTGATTTGTCTCAGGCAGCTATTACAGTATTAAAAACAGCTAAAAGTACCAGCGTAAAATGTTGTGAAAGTTGTGCTGGTGGTTGTTTAAGCATCAGGATTTCAAGGTTCAAAGCGAGAATCTTTCTTTCCTGACAATCGTCTGCTCCACACTCCAGTCCAGCAGGTGGCGGTAGCAGTTACTACTCCACATAAAGTAAAAAAAAAAAAAGATTAAGTGGTAAAACGAGAGTATTTTGCAAGTACTTGGCGGAAAATTAAAGCGTAAATCTAAAATCCGGATATCCACAAATCAGAGATCTATAAATTATTCACCTAAAATTCACACCTTTACAAATTGTACATCAACAAACTGGACATTTACAAATGAGATATCAAATCGTAGAATTTAGAGCATTTAACATCTGTACGTTTGTTTAAGTAAATTTTTTTAAAGTGTTAATGTTTTAAATAAAAAAAGAAATTACACATTCATGCAGTAAATCAAATAAACCAACAATCGCGTAATCACACAAATCACACAGTGACTAGTGACGTAAACGAGCGCAAAACACATCACTAAAGATCCAATAGCAGCCAAGTATGATCAAAACAACAAACAAACCAACAAGCAAACAAAGAAATGAAACATTTCTACAGTATCTTGAAGAAAACTGATATCCGATCCTGTAACAAATGACTGTAATAGAGTGGATTTGGAAAAGGAGTTTATGTTCAGAATTGGAAATTGGACTCAGCTGTTTTTTCCACGTGTTAGTGTTTATTTTGTTTTATTTACATGTTTAAATGTTAGTAAATGATTTTTGTATGGAAGAGAAGTCGGCGTGTGTATGGTGTGTGTGTGTGTGTGGGTATGTTGGAGGACAGAGGCGCTCATGGTGAAGCGAAGCCGAGCCGATCGAAACGGAAGAAAAAACTGACATATTGTAGAAATTGTGCAACTTGAATCTCTCATGGGTTTTTAAACGATTAGTAATTATCAGTTATCAATAAATAAAAAACATCTGTAAACAGTTCTAGCCTGGATTTAGGTGGAAATTTGCTGCAAAAAAACACACACAGTGAAACTGAAGGATTAAATTTACAAAAAACTTGAATTTCTTTATAGCTGGTGACTTGGAATGGAATGGAAATGCAGGATTGTGTGTGTGTGTGATAAGCATCTGCACCTCAGCTAGAGCACTGGCAGTGATTTCAGACACAGCCTGAGTGTTGTTGTCACTGCGCTGTGTGTGTGTGTGTGTGTGTGTGTGTGTGTGTGTAAATGTGCTTTCAGCTCCAACAGAATGAAAAAATGCAGAGGATGATGAGCACATAGAGTGCAGGCAAGAGAGATATGGTCTGTGTATGTGTGTGTGTGTGTGTGTAGGCCATCGTAGTGCCCGTTCCACCCTGGCACTTCCTTCTCTCTCTCTCTCTCTCTCTCTCTCTCTCTTTCTCCATGCAGCCGGGTTGCTTGGCAACTGGAACGACCCAAAAATAACCCACACACGACAGAAATAGAGACGAGTCGTCTACCTGACACACAACTATCTCTTTCTATCTCTCTCACACACAAACACACACACACCTATACACACACACACTAAGCTAAGCTAACACGTACATATTATACACCTTATGTAGACACACCATACACTACACTATCACACTCCGACCACACACCCTATATACACTACATTATACACTACACTATACACACCTTATATACACACACTATACACTACACTATACACAATATACATTACACTATACACACCCTATATACACTACACTATACACAATATACACTAAACTATACACACCCTATATACACTACACTATACAGACTATACACTAAACTATACACACCCTATATACACTACACTATACAGACTATACACTAAACTATACACACCCTATATACACACACTATACACTACACTACAGTATACACACTATACATTACACTATACACACTCTATATACACTACACTATACACACACTATACACACCCTATACACACTCTATACACTACACTATACACACTATACATTACACTATACACACACTATATACATTACACTATACACACCCTATATACACTACACTATACACACTATACACACACTATACGCAGACTATACACACACTATACACACCCTATATACACTACACTATACAAACTATACACTACACTATACACACCCTATATACACACACTATACAATACACTATACACATTATACATTACACTATACACACACTATATACACTACACTATACACTACACACTACACACACTATACACACTATACATTACACTATACACACACTATACACACTACACTATACACTACACTATACACTACACTA
>CM060107.1:52684217-52759217 GCA_030522415.1 Channallabes apus | reverse complement strand
GTTACTTGCTTCATAAACGGATCCAAACGGATCTGGCCAGGTTACCTGCTTCATAAACGGAACCAAAACGGATCTGACCAGGTTACTTGCTTCATCAACGGATCCAAAACGGATCTGTCCAGGTTACCGGCTTCATAAACGGATCCAAAGCGGATTTGGCCAGGTTACCTTCTTCATAAACGGATCCAAAACGGATCTGGCCAGGTTACCTGCTTCATCCACAGATCCAAAACGGATCTGACCAGGTTACCTGCTTCATAAACGGAACCAAAACGGATCTGACCAGGTTACTTGCTTCATCAACGGATCCAAAACGGATCTGTCCAGGTTACCGGCTTCATCAACGGATCCAAAACGGATCTGCCCAGGTTACCGGCTTCATCAACGGATCCAAAACGGATCTGCCCAGGTTACCTGCTTCATAAACGGAACCAAAGCAGATCTGACCAGGTTACTTGCTTCATAAACGGATCCAAACGGATCTGGCCAGGTTACGTTCTTCATAAACGGATCCAAAGCAGATCTGGCCTGGTAACCAGCTTCATCAACTGATCTGTAGTAAGTGTCACTTAATGTCATTTTAACGGATTTACAGTAGGAAGGATCCAGACGTGGTCTGGTCCCAATCTAAGATTCTCATTCTGTCCGGATCAAACAGATCTATTCTTCTGTAGGTAGCAGCACGTATACTGTATGCTTGGGGTCCCGACGTCACACAATATGATAGGCTGTATGAAGACGCGTCACATCGTGATTGGCTGTACGCAGTGCCATTCTACATCCAAACTACCTCACACCCTATCACACAGTATGCTATGTTGCATTAGCTAACACTTGCACTGTCACATTAATTCATTACTTGCTTTCCTGATGTCCTTTTTTGTAAGTGATGCTCAGGCCGTGCTTCTTGACTGTAAGGCCAATCACATTCTGCCACATCATCGTACCATCGTACAACCAGCCATATTGTGTGACGTTGGGACCTCGAGCAGATCTGGTGCCCACATTGTGGCGTGGGATTTCTCCAGGGGGGATACGGAGGCTTTCTTTTTGTTGCTTTCCATCAATTGGGAATTCATGGTTAAAAAAGTGTGGAGAAGGTGTAACATGACGGTTTCAACCGTTGTGCCTCCAAGCGACAACTGGCGATAGAGAAGAACATGGTTGCCTGGTTGTTTGTATCTGTTAGCAGGCTCGTCAAGTACTGTGTACAAGATATGACTTCATTCATTCATTCATCTTCTATACCGCTTTATCCTGTGTTCAGGGGGCCTGGAGCCTATCCCAGGAGGCTTCGGGCACTAGGCGGGGTACACCCTGGACAGGGTGCCAATCCAGCGCAGGGCAAGATATGACTTACTGAAGTATAAAAAAGTGCTGCTATGTTTATTGTCAATGTCACAAGCAGCCAATTCGATTTGACGTCACTGTACTCGGGGGTTTGAAGAAACCGTCCCTTCTTCATGAGCAGGAATTCCGAGTTGATGCAGCTTCTGTATTTTCCCTCCTGATGTTGAGGTACAAGTTTTGCTCACACACACACATACTGTAAACGTAAAAACCTCACAATGGATCGACGTTTCGTTACGTCCTACAGGTTCCCGGCCCTGAGTCTTGATGTGAACATTTCTAGCAGCAGAACCTCACCAAAAAAAAAAAAAAAAAAAACGGATAGTGCTCCTTCTGTTCATCCCATAATTACATTCATTTAGAAGGTGTGGAACGTGTTCGTTCTGAATAATGAGATAATAAACAAAGATTGTTAGTTTCTCTAAAAGTGTGTATAGAGTGTTTCTGTGTGTGTGTGTGTGTGTGTGTGTGTGTGTGTGTGTGCGCGCGAGTCAGGGATCTGAGAAGCACACACCCTTTTGGGTTGTGTTTGCATTATAAAGCATGCAGACCACATGTGAAGGAGTGGAAATGAGACACACATGCACACACACACACACACACACACACACACACACAACAAGGACGCTTAGCCTAGAGCCAGATGTTATCAATGCTTCTTTTTATTTTAAATGAAATCATGTGCTGTTCACATCCTTGTACTGTGTGTGTGTGTGTGTGGTTGTGCTCGTGTGTGTGTGTGTGTGTGTGTGTGTGTGTGTGTGTGTGTGTGTGAGAGAGATAGAGAGAGTGAGAGATTTTCCGAACTCATCACAGTGTCATTGTATACACACGCCCATGCTCTACCACTTAATTTCACATCATGGAATTATACTGCACCTGTCAATCAAGTGAACTCATTAGAATATTAGGCCACGCCCAGTTCCTGTTCATCTGTCATATTTCCATAATTTTTTTCTTTTACATTGCTGTGATTTTTATTTTGTTCGATGGTCTCCTGATTTTCTTAATGTTCTCATTGGTAACAGTTTCAAGCCAAGTAGTGTGTGTGTGTGTGTGTGTGTGTGTCGACAATATTTAATTACTGTAAACATTCCAGGGCTAAACAATAGATTCTAAAGAGCAGCTGCATCTTTCATCTGGGTGTGTGATGATCTTAACACACTGCACACACACAAAGACACACTGCACACACTGTACCGCACACACTCAAACACACTCAAACAGAAATGAACATTAGAGGTGTGAGAGTATATCAGGATATACACAATGTACCACATGCAATATACTAATGTATTAAAACATTTAAAGCGGTTATTTTGCTAAGCAAAAGGGGGAGGGGCTTGTGGCAGATGACAGACACAACCACCACCAGTACTGTCTCAGACAACGCGCTGCACATTAACACAGAATGTTCTGCTAGTGATGTCATAAAGCGTGTTACAGTAGCTGACCAATCACCTCCCTTCGATGTTTTTCAACTATTTTTTTTCCTAAGCTTTTATTATAATTCCATATATAAAATAATTTTAACACAGTTATCACTTTTCAGCACCTTAAAACAAGTGCTTATATAATTTATTTAATCTCATCTTGTGCCTTTTATTACTCACTAAAGCAAATGACTTAATTTACATCTATTTAAATATTTCATAAGTTCATATCAGAACATGTGGTACTTTATTTTAAACAATGAGTCCTTTATGTTGAAGACACTTTTTGTCATTTCCGTGGATTCATTTAATTTTATTTCGAGTTCAGTGATTTACATCTGAGAAGAAGTTTTGAAGTTTAATTTGTACATCTCAGACCAATTCAGAGGATTAGATTTCAGACCTAATTCAGTAGTTTACATTGTAGACATTCCTCAACCATTCAACAGTTTATATTCAGACCTAGTTTAGTAGCTTAAATTTTACAACTAATTCAATAGTTTGTATTTGAGGCATAATTCATTACTTTAGAATTTAGACCTACAGTAATTAATTATTTTGCATTTTAGACCTAACTCAGTAGTTCAAATTTCAGACATAATGCAATAGTTTACTTTAAGAAAAATATAAATAATTTAGAAATAATTTAGTACTTTACATTCTAGACCTAATTCAGTAGTTTACATTTCAGTAATTCACTAAACTGTATTGAAGACCAATTCAGTCCATTTTGAATCAACTTTGGTTGATTATATTATATATGTAATGCAGCCGAAAGACCAACAACAATTATCTTATTTAAGATTTACTTAAGTAGTTTATAGTTTATACCTATTTCAATAGTTTATATTTTAGACCTAATTCCGTGGTTTTCGTTTTAGCCATGATGTAGTAGTTTGCATTTCAATAAACTACTGTTTAAACCAAATTATGTCCTGTACATTTTGGATTTACTTTTTGGTTTACAATTTAAATAAATTCCAGAAGATTATACTTTCCACCTCATTCGGTAGGTGAAATTTCGGACCTAACTCAGTAGTTTAAATTTTCAATCTATTGGCTTGCATTGTAGATCTTAATCCAGTACTTCTCAGTGTCAATGCAATTTATTCAATATAATTAATTTAAAATTTTAATTTAATTAAGTACTTTTAATTAAGCACTTTAATTAAATAATTAAGTACTTTTCAGCAATATTAGGGACGGGAGTTTAACGCGTTAATTTAGATTAATTAATTACAAAAAAAATAACGCGTGATTTCTTTTTTAACGCATTTTAATCGCACTTATTTTTGCACCGCGGAACGTTTCTCACTGAATGAGTTTCGGCGGACCGATTATACTGGAGCACCAACTAGCGTTCAGACAAAAACAAACCACAGTGAACATGGACAAAGAAGCTGATGAGACCGCTTTGGTTGGCCCTGTGGATGGGAAATTACTTGAAAAGTACTTGAAAGTATTGTGTTTTACTTAAAACAAAACAGTTTACAGAAGGTATACCTACTTGTAGGGTACCTGAATTTCTGAAATGTAGGCTACTATATTTCTAAATATTCTATTGCTACACTTAATGGCAATATTGCGCTGGTCTGTTGGATTTAGTTGAACAAAAATAAACAATATTTTGTTGCTTAAGCTTATGTATTCAGTCATTATTCAATGGTATACTAAAAATCCATATGAAAAAACTTACTTCTCACTGTTCTCAGGTCAAATATTTATATGCGATTAAAATGCGATTAATTTCGATTAATTAATTACAAAGCCTCTAATTAATTAGATTTTTTTTTTAATCGAGTCCCAGCCCTAATCAAATTTATTAAATTTTTAGATGTAGTGCATTAGCTTAGTTTATTTCTAGGAGTTTATGTAAAATCATGGTGTGTTTTTACAGGGTCAGCTCAGGACTGAGGGATTTTAATATAACACAAATAACACGCACGAATAACTATTGTAATTCCACACAGGACCACCAGGGGTACTATGGAGTAGAGGCCATCAGCAGAATGCTTAGAATGAGCCAGGTATGACACACACACACACATACCACAAATACAGAAATAAGCAATCACAAATTGTCATAATTTAACTTCTTGGTTATAGTAAAAGCAACAACAAGGCTACATGGAATAATTAGTTATTATAAATACAGAGAATCAAATCAGATGATGTATGAAAGCACATTCAAATCACCGACTCAATCACCCATTCAAACCACCAGCAGAAGTATCTTTGCTTCACTGGACTTGTGTGGCAATGTGAATGGCTTGTCCGGATATGTCAGGTATGTTTGCTCAAAAAACAGATAGCTATGTGTCGTCCATCCATCCCTTCATTTAGAAACCTTTGTAGTCCATCCACTAGGGACCGTGGAGGCCAATGGTGACTATTGTATTTATTCCTATTTTTATGACCATCAACATTCACACACCAAGGGGAAAATTAGGGATGACAAATAGCCTAATCTGCATTTCTTTGGACTATGGGAGGAAACCTGAGTACCTGGAGGAAACCCACCAAACTCCACCGACTCAGAACCAAGGCGGGAATTGAACGCGGACTCTGGAGGTGCAAGGCGACATTGCTAACCACTAAGCCATCTGTGCAACCCTGTGCCATTTACTGTTATATCAATAACTCAACAGTAAACTGGTGATAGGATTATGGACACCCAATATTCACCCATGACCAAGGTGCAGCTCCTCCGCTTTGGTCCCTCAGAAAAGCCATTGCTGCACAAATATCTGACAAAAGTAAATGTTGGCCTTGGTAGAAAGTCACCAGAACACCCAGTGTACCACAGGCCCATCACGCAAAACTCCCCAGATCACAATTTGATCAAGGAACCATAGAATGCACAGGACAAACAAGTCCGATCCACAGAGTCACTATCCCGTGTGAAGAAAGAAGAAAGCAACTAACAAGCAATTTTAATGCTAAAGTTAGAGGAGGTACATTGGTCGTCCATGCACTAATGCACTAACACAAAAATATTCCCAGTATATATGTTGCTGCATTAATGAACCCAGTGCTGCCGTTAGTCCATGGTTGGCATGTTGTGCACGGCATCAGATGAGCTACGTGATGTGTATGTTAGTTAAACACAGCACAGAGAGGCAGCCTGGCCTGTTTTAGCTCGAACAAGTTCGTGGAAACTCTGAATTAAAGACAGAAACAGGAAGCCGTAGCGGCCTGCAGCCGAGAAACGGAAGTGGAGAGAGTGAAAAAAAGAAAGAGAGACAGAGAGAAAGACAGAACCACACCAATACACTGCGTTGTCTGTGCCGAAGTACGAGCATGGTGAGTCCATTCAGCTGTTTTGGTTATTTTTGTTCCTCGAAATCAGCCTTGAATTATCACACAAACTCTTGTCACGTTGCCACTCGGCTAACAGGAAGTTAGCCCTCTCCACATCTAGCATGAGCCTAGAATGAGTTGAGCATTATGGGAAGAAAGATGCCTGGGATTTACCCATTCTATCTAGCGCAGTTAGGCTTGTTGAAAGGTAGGGTGGCTGGTCTCAGCGTATAGCAGCTAATTAGCTAATACATGCTGTGTCGTTGCTAATATTAGGCTGCTGTGTTTAATTGCTCATTTTGCTGATGTCATTCAGAACTATGTTTTTTTTTTTCTAACTGCGATTCAGTTCTTACACACACACTTGTGTCTACAGTCTAACGTGTCTAGATCGATGCTAGCACAAATAATGCTAGCGTGAAATCAATGTGCTAACCATTTCTTTTGGTTTACTTAGCCATGACAGCTGAGGAATAACATGTGTAGCTGTAGTTTTAGCTAATGTAAATTGAATAATTGTGACTGGTGAAAGAGTCTCACACACACACACACACACACACACACACACACACACACAGTAACAGTATTTTTCTCAGTTTCTTGCTAATCAGTTGTTCAGGAATGCTTAAAACGTTGATTGTTTGTTGCTAGCTGTTATTAGCTAGCTACGTATGTTTAGCCAGAGTCCCAGGACTGCTAGAGAGCCTCTCCAACGTCTCAGCTATTTGTTGCGACGACCAGATTCTGCTCCAATTCGTGCCAATCCGCACCTCATTACCATAAACCTCCTTTAAATAGTAATTAAACATTCATTAAAACCCAACAGCAGCAGATTAGAGCTGCTCTAAGTCATTATGTGAGAGGAGAGCTCGAGGGATTGTAGCTGATGAAGGAATATATTCATGATGTAAATATGTAGTGTGTGTGTGTGTGTGTGTGTGTGTGTGTCTTGGGGTGTACCATAATATTAGAACTATATCGCCAGATACAAGGGCTTACTCAAAAACAAACTTAATTAAAGTCCTATGTTTAATTTATTATGTTACTACATGATATTAATACACAATTATTACTGCTATTCATTAAAGTTACATTACTACATTATTACGAGGGGTGTTCAAGTCAAACTGGGACTGTACACAAAACTCATTCTCAGATTACAATAACTCAGCTGGGAGTTATTGCCACATCCCCAGTACAATCCTGACTTCGCTTCGAACACTTCTACATGTTTGAAAAAATCATTAAAGGAGTTCCTGGGAGGCCAGCGTTTCAGTTCGAACACGAGTCCGGTGTACTGAGAAAACTTTCTACCTTAATGGTATCGGAGCAGAGGATTGTATGGAGAAATTAAGTCCCGGTTTGACCTGAACGCCCCTCGTAAATTATATCAATTACTACTATACAGTATATGACAATATGCCCGCGACATCAGGGAAGACAAGCTCTATAGATGTGATAACCTGGTTACTCAGTACATTAAGGTCGTCAGCTGACTTCATTTTATTGCCCCATAACTAGGGCTGGGCGATATGGCAAAAGAGTAATCTCGATAATTTTCCCCTATATTGAACGGTAACGATATATATTTCGAAATAAGCTGTTAATGCTGCCAGCTTTAAAAGAGAATCCCAATAATGACTGAAGCCACAAAAATTAAAGGGTTCATTAAATGACATTTTAAAGTATAGTTTATTAACAAAAACAGATGACAGATTTGGCCTTAAAAAACAAGATACTATAGGCACATGCTCAGAATCTTTACAAGGCAAAGATTTTTATACGTATAAAAAAAAATACTTGTTTGTGATGATAAAAAGTATCTTGTGATGATAAATTACAATGTTTTGAGATTTTTAAACAATAATGAGAAACAACATTTAGACCACACACACTAGGGCTCTTTTTATCCCACAATTCAGAGTTAAATGAAGGTTATTTCACACGGCCCCAATAAACTGACATAACGGCTTAAGCATGCAGTGACAACAAAAATGGAATTTGATGTGGAATGAATTATGAGAAATTGTAACGTTATTTATGTAGAACTGATGCATTACTCACTTTTTAAAACATTAACGCCATGTAACATGCTTAATATATATATATATATATATATATATATATATATATATATATGCATATTTATTAAATAGCGTCAAGCAGGTCTAGACGATCATTTATTTATTTATATCTGCCTTTACAGCACACAACCACATGCAAATTGTGTATTCAACAGCATTTTCTAAATTATGCAGTCAAACATGATGGCCTTAAATGCTCACTAAGGATATGTTATAAATCCTCATAAGCTGTTTTAGCACTGAAAACTTTTGTAGATGCTTAACTTACCAAAGGCTAGATGCAGCTATCAATCTGGACCAGGACAATTTCACTTTTACTATATAGTCGGGTACCTGCTGTTCATATTTGCTTGGCCAGAAAGGTTTAAACCACCAAAATAACGTTTTATTGATAAACTGCGCAGCTTTCGCCAACGTGAACACTCCCGTTAGTAACGAGGCAAATAAGGAGCTAAACTTCAGCCGCAGAATGAGACGCTGCGCAATAAGAAGCCAAACGAATTGATATCTGCTTTGGTACAGCGCCACTGCTAGTGCGGTAGAAAATTAACTTTGACATGCCCAGCACGCGCAAGCTGCACGCTGATTGGCTGTTGTCGTATTGTTCTGCTGTGTGATTGGTTCTGAGATTAATCCATATCCAGCAAAAAATGTCTAGACCTTATCATCGTTATTAAAATCAAATAAAATCGCGATTCGATTTGATATCGTTTATCGACCCAGCCCTACCCATAACGTTGCTGAGTCTAGACTTGAGCATTTGAAGCAACCCCAGATCATAACACTGTCTCCAGAGGCTTGTACAGCGGACACTATGCATGATCGCTTCATGAGCTTCCCTTCTTACCCTGACACGCCCATCGCTCTGGAATAGACTTAATCTGGACTCATCAGGTCACATGACCTTTTTCCAATTACTTCAAAGTCCAATCTTTATGCGCCCTAACAAATTCAAGCCTCTTTTCACTAACAAGTAGTTTTCTTATGGACACACATGTGTTAAGTTCTAATCCCGTGAGTTCTCATCATATTGTGTGTGTGTGTATGGAAATGCTCTTACTTTCACTATTAAACATAGCTCGGGTTTTTACTGTTGATTCTTTTACCGTGTGACTTCTTCACCAGTGTTTAAGTCATCTCCGTTCGTGATTTCTTTCCGACCACATTTCTTCCATGAAGTTGACGGTTTTGGTAATGTGCCGAAGGGCTCTTAACCCAGTTCCAGCAATTTCAAATCTCCTTAGTTGTTTTCTTTGCCTGATGCAGCCCAATAATTTGACCCTCATGAAATGGTGACGGTTTTTATTTATTTTTATTTGGTCAGGCTGGGTATTAAGAATAACGGTTTAGTACTATATGTGCTTTACACTTGAAACAGTAATGAAGTTGTTCAATGTGTGTGTATTTTGACTTGTAGTTTAGCTTTATGTTAAATTGGTACTGTAGCTATGAGCTTCTCTTCCGTGTGAGTTACATTCCTGTCTTAGTCGTAATGATTCGAATGGTGTGTGTGTGTTTTCTCTGTTTTTACTAATGACGCTGCAGCCAACCATCAAGTCTACACTTGTGTTTATTATATTTTCCTGTGTGTGTGTGAGATCAGTAGTACTATCCATTAGTTACGCACACACACACGTGCGCACACAGCTGTAAGCCCCTCTGTAGCCACTCTGGCCTGGAAACTGCAAGGGTTTTTACGGCCATGTGCACTCGCCTGCGGACACACTCGCGCACCGGGAGCTCGGACGCTAATGTTTTATGTTTATTTTAAAGCTCAGGTTCTACTATAAAAGCGTATCATTAAAGACTTAACACGCTCCGAAACGCTAACACAGCTGGCAGGTTGCAGATGCCTGGAGCTCGCTAATTAGCGCCACCGTACCACGTGTCGCCTGCTAGTTTTCATTCATGATCTGCAGCGTCTGCATTTTTTTACGCGCTCTCAACTTCCTTTTGAAAGTAGGAACTGTTTGTAGCGATGGCTGTTTGTACGTCGCCACGATCATGACAGCCACCTGCCAATTATTGGGTTTACGATGCGCCGCCATATTTAACTTGAACAAAGATGTTAACGTTCCTCCAGTTTTATCCTGCGTAGGTTTTGTTTCAAAGATGTGCACCTACAGTAACTAACATTGACCTGGTGAAAGCAGTAACACAGTTTTTACTTTTATTTGTGAAAGCAATCTAGAAGCTAGTAGTAGGAGTAGCAGTAGAAGTACTAAAAGTAGCAGGAGGTGTACAGTAGTAGAAATAGGAGTAGGTGTAGTTGCAGTAGCAGTAAGTTAAACACAGTACATTTGCAACGACATTTCTTTGTATTGATCATATAGCTTATTGCTCCCTTTATATCTACAGTTCATGTCGTACATACAGCACCGTGTGTGAGACGTGTTCACTCAGAGACGTGTGTGTCACGTCTCAGTTCAAACTAAGATACAAGCTCAGTAAACACCATTCAGCAGTTATTGTGTGTACACACTCTACACACTCCATATACAGTATATATGTATGTGTGTGTGGTTAATATTTGTGGTTTTCTGCACTACATTTTTAGAGACTTGAAAGCACAGAAAAAGATGAATGAAGCTCCTGCGTCAATATTTACTACACCGCAGAGAAGGGGGCGTGGCCTGTGTCTTACACTCTCAGTGAATAAAGTGAAGGAGGCGTGGCCTGTGTGTCTCACACTTAGTGAATAAAATGAAGGAGGCGTGGCCTTGTGTCGTACACTTAGTGAATAAAGTGGAGGAGGCGTGGCCTTGTGTGCCTTTCAGTCGCAATGAATAAAGTGAAGGAGGCGTGGCCTGTGTCTCACACTCAGTGAATAAAGTGAAGTGGGCGTGACCGTTATACACCTAATAGCAGGAAATTGTTCCCGGTGATTTAGTGTAATTGAACAAATTAAGTGACACGACTGTACTGCAGCGTAAGCTACAAAGGTTAATAAAGGTCATCCCTGAAAACGGGAGAGTCCCTCTTTAAAGTAACACACACACACCGTCATTCTGAGAGTATCTCACACACGCGCGGTTCTGAGTATTGGGTGCACACTTTGCACGAAACGCGATTGTTATCACGTGATGAGACTCGTGTGAAAAGTCTTTCTCTCTCTATTTGAAGTTCAGCGTCTGAGCTACACATGATGAAAAGATACACCAAGTTAAAGGAGACGTTTACATTCCGGCAGGTGGACAGCTGCGAGTCTCTGAAGGAGGGTGTGGCTGGCGTAAAGGAGGCGGAGTGTAACGGTGAGAACGAGAACGGAGTTTCCAGAGGCTCTCTGCAGGGTCACGACTCTTCCTCCGACTCCTCGCAGCAGAACGGCTCGGACAAGGCCGATCGGGAGGAAAGCTCCGCCCCCTCCACGCCGCGGAAGAAACGTGGGCGACGGAAACTCGAGCACCCCGAGAAACGTGAGTCATGGCTCTTTCCTTCCGACTGTTGTCTTTATGCTTGTCGGCATCTTTCCAAGGAGGATCGACGGAGGGGTGTGAGACGAGCTGAACCGTTTCACTACGAGAGAATAACGGCACTGAGCTTTAAAAACCTCATCCTGTCTCTGTCTCTGTCTCCTTACTAATTACAACATGTGTGTCCTGTACAAACTAGTGAATACCAGGTGAGGAATAACACACTCCATGTCTCGCTGTTACAGAAGAATAAGCAGATTTCTCACAGCAGATCAGCAGTGTCTCTCTCTCTCTGTCTCTCTCTATCTGTCTATCTCTCTGTCCCTCTATATATCTGTCTTTCTCTCTATAACTGTCCCTTTCTGTCTTTCTCTCTATAATTGTCTCCTCTCTGTCTTTCTCTCTATAACTGTCTCTTTCTCTCTATAACTGTCTCTTTCTCTCTATAACTGTCTCTTTCTCTCTAAAACTGTCCCTTTCTGTCTTTCTCTCTATAACTGTCCCTTTCTGTCTTTCTCTCTATAACTGTCTCTTTCTCTCTATAACTGTCTCTTTATCCCTGTCTTTCCCTCTATAACCGTCTCTTTATCCCTGTCTTTCTCTCTATAACTGTCTCTTTCTGTCTTTCTCTCTATAACTGTCTCCTTCTCTCTGTCTTTCTCTCTATAACTGTCTCTTTCTCTCTATAACTGTCTCTTTCTCTCTATAACTGTCTCTTTCTCTCTGTCTTTCTCTCTATAACTGTCCCTTTCTGTCTTTCTCTCTATAACTGTCCCTTTCTGTCTTTCTCTCTATAACTGTCTCTTTCTCTCTATAACTGTCTCTTTATCCCTGTCTTTCCCTCTATAACCGTCTCTTTATCCCTGTCTTTCTCTCTATAACTGTCTCTTTCTGTCTTTCTCTCTATAACCGTCTCTTTCTCTCTGTCTTTCTCTCTATAACTGTCTCTTTCTGTCTTTCTCTCTATAACCGTCTCTTTCTCTCTGTCTTTCTCTCTATAACTGTCTCTTTCTGTCTTTCTCTCTATAACTGTCTCTTTCTCTCTGTCTTTCTCTCTATAACTGTCTCTTTATCCCTGTCTTTCTCTCTATAACTGTCTCTTTCTGTCTTTCTCTCTATAACCGTCTCTTTCTCTCTGTCTTTCTCTCTATAACTGTCTCTTTCTGTCTTTCTCTCTATAACTGTCTACTTCTCTCTGTCTTTCTCTCTATAACTGTCTCTTTCTCTCTATAACTCTCTTTCTCTCTGTCTTTCTCTCTATAACTGTCTCTTTATCCCTGTCTTTCTCTCTATAACTGTCTCTTTCTGTCTTTCTCTCTATAACCATCTCTTTCTCTCTGTCTTTCTCTCTATAACTGTCTCTTTCTGTCTTTCTCTCTATAACTGTCTCTTCTCTCTGTCTTTCTCTCTATAACCGTCTCTTTCTCCCTGTCTTTCTCTCTATAACTGTCTCTTCATCTCTATAACTCTCTTTCTCTCTGTCTTTCTCTCTATAACCGTCTCTTTCTCTCTGTCTTTCTCTGTATAATTGTCTCTTTATCCCTGTCTTTCTCTCTATACCTGTCTCTTTCTCTCTGTCTTTCTCTCTATAACTGTCTCTTTATCCCTGTCTTTCTCTCTATAACTGTCCCTTTCTGTCTTTCTCTCTATAACTGTCCCTTTCTGTCTTTCTCTCTATAACTGTCTCTTTCTCTCTATAACTGTCTCTTTCTCTCTGTCTTTCACTCTATAACTGTCTCTTTCTCTCTGTCTTTCTCTTTATAACTGTCCCTTTCTGTCTTTCTCTCTATAACTGTCTCCTTCACTCTGTCTTTCTCTCTATAACTGTCTCTTTCTCTCTATAACTGTCTCTTTCTCTCTATAACTCTCTTTCTCTCTGTCTTTCTCTGTATAACCGTCTCTTTCTGTCTTTCTCTCTATAACCGTCTCGTTCTCTCTGTCTTTCTCTCTATAACTGTCTCTTTCACTCTATAACTCTCTTTCTCTCTGTCTTTCTCCCTATAACTGTCTCTTTATCCCTGTCTTTCTCTCTATAACTGTCTCTTTATCCCTGTCTTTCTCTCTATAACTGTCTCTTTCTGTCTTTCTCTCTATAACCGTCTCTTTCTCTCTGTCTTTCTCTCTATAACTGTCTCTTTCTGTCTTTCTCTCTATAACTGTCTCTTTCTGTCTTTCTCTCTCTAACTGTCTCTTTCTCTCTATAACTGTCTCTTTATCCCTATCTTTCTCTCTACAACTGTCTCTTTCTGTCTTTCTCTCTATAACGTCTCTTTCTCTCTGTCTTTCTCTCTATAACTGTCTCTTTCTGTCTTTCTCTCTATAACTGTCTCTTTCTCTCTATAATTCTCTTTCTCTCTGTCTTTCTTCCTATAACTGTCTCTTTATCCCTGTCTTTCTCTCTATAACTGTCTCTTTATCCCTGTCTTTCTCTCTATAACTGTCTCTTTCTGTCTTTCTCTCTATAACCGTCTCTTTCTCCCTGTCTTTCTCTCTATAACTGTCTCTTCATCTCTATAACTCTCTTTCTCTCTGTCTTTCTCTCTATACCCGTCTCTTTCTTTCTGTCTTTCTCTTTATAACTGTCTCTTTCTGTCTTTCTCTCTATAACTGTCTCTTTCTGTCTTTCTCTCTATAACTGTCTCTTTCTCTCTGTCTTTCTCTTTATAACTGTCTCTTTCTGTCTTTCTCTCTATAACTGTCTCTTTCTGTCTTTCTCTCTATAACTGTCTCTTTCTGTCTTTCTCTCTATAACTGTCCCTTTCTGTCATTTCTCTCTATAACTGTCTCTTTCTCTCTATAACTGTCTCTTTCTCTCTGTCTTTCTCTTTATAACTGTCTCTTTCTCTGTCTTTCTCTCTATAACTGTCTCTTTATCCCTGTCTTTCTCTCTATAACTGTCTCTTTCTGTCTTTCTCTCTATAACCGTCTCTTTCTCTCTGTCTTTCTCTCTAAAACTGTCTCTTTCTGTCTTTCTCTCTATAACTGTCTCTTTCTCCCTGTCTTTCTCTCTATAACTGTCTCTTCATCTCTATAACTGTCTTTCTCTCTATACCCGTCTCTTTCTCTCTGTCTTTCTCTCTATAACTGTCTCTTTATCCCTGTCTTTCTCTCTATAACTGTCTCTTTCTGTCTTTCTCTCTATAACCGTCTCTTTCTCCCTGTCTTTCTCTCTATAACTGTCTCTTCATCTCTATAACTCTCTTTCTCTCTGTCTTTCTCTCTATACCCGTCTCTTTCTCTCTGTCTTTCTCTTTATAACTGTCTCTTTCTCTCTGTCTTTCTCTCTATAACTGTCTCTTTCTCTCTGTCTTTCTCTTTATAACTGTCTCTTTCTCTGTCTTTCTCTCTATAACTGTCTCTTTCTGTCTTTCTCTCTATAACTGTCTCTTTCTGTCTTTCTCTCTATAACTGTCTCTTTCTGTCTATAACTGTCTCTTTCTCTCTATAACTGTCTCTTTATCCCTGTCTTTCTCTCTATAACTGTCTCTTTCTGTCTTTCTCTCTATAACCGTCTCTTTCTCTCTGTCTTTCTCTCTATGACTGTCTCTTTCTGTCTTTCTCTCTATAACTGTCTCTTTCTCTCTGTCTTTCTCTTTATAACTGTCTCTTTCTCTCTGTCTTTCTCTCTATAACTGTCTCTTTCTCTCTATAACTCTCTTTCGCTCTGTCTTTCTCCCTTTAACTGTCTCTTTATCCCTGTCTTTCTCTCTATAACTGTCTCTTTATCCCTGTCTTTCTCTCTATAACTGTCTCTTTATCCCTGTCTTTCTCTCTATAACTGTCTCTTTCTGTCTTTCTCTCTATAACTGTCTCTTTTTCTTTGTCTTTCTCTCTATAACTGTCTCTTTCTCTCTGTCTTTCTCTTTATAACTGTCTCTTTCTCTCTGTCTTTCTCTCTATAACTGTCTCTTTCTCTCTATAACTCTCTTTCTCTCTGTCTTTCTCTCTATAACCGTCTCTTTATCCCTGTCTTTCTGTCTATAACTGTCTCTTTCTGTCTTTCTCTCTATAACCGTCTCTTTCTTCCTGTCTTTCTCTCTATAACTGTCTCTTTATCTCTATAACTCTCTTTCTCTCAGTCTTTCTCTCTATAACCGTCTCTTTCCCTCTGTCTTTCTCTCTATAACTGTCTCTTTCTCTCTGTCTTTCTCTTTATAACTGTCTCTTTCTCTCTGTCTTTCTCTCTATAACTGTCTCTTTCTCTCTGTCTTTCTCTTCATAACTGTCTCTTTCTCTCTGTCTTTCTCTCTATAACTGTCTCTTTCTCTCTGTCTTTCTCTTTATAAATGTCTCTTTCTCTCTGTCTTTCTCTCTAATTGTCTCTTTCCGTCTGTCTTTCTCTTTATAACTGTCCCTTTCTCTCTGTCTTTCTCTCTATAACTGTCTCTTTCTCTCTGTCTTTCTCTCCAGACTTGTTAAATCAAGAATTTTAATTGATTTTAATTTCTATAAGAACGTGAAAGACATAGACATGTTTAAAACAATATGGTGTTGTGGGGAGACCCTGTGCTCAGTAGAAGATGAAGAATTAAACTTTACACCAAACTTAAACTGAGGGAAAAAAAAAAAAGAAAAAAACGCAATAACTTTGTATGCTCAAAAGAATAATTACAATGTCTAAAAAATGTCTTATTTATTTATTTATTTATTTATCTTATTTTTTAATCAACCTCTATTTTTATACAAACAATTCGTAAACTAAAGGTCAAAAAAGTCTTCATAACTGTCTCTTTCTCTCTGTCTTTCTCTCTATAACTGTCCCTTTCTGTCTTTCTCTCTATAACTGTCTCTTTTTCTCTATAACTGTCTCTTTATCCCTGTCTTTCTCTCTATAACTGTCTCTTTATCCCTGTCTTTCTCTCTATAACTGTCTCTTTCTGTCTTTCTCTCTATAACCGTCTCTTTTTCTTTGTCTTTCTCTCTATAACTGTCTCTTTCTCTCTGTCTTTCTCTTTATAACTGTCTCTTTCTCTCTGTCTTTCTCTCTATAACTGTCTCTTTCTCTCTATAACTCTCTTTCTCTCTGTCTTTCTCTCTATAACCGTCTCTTTCTCTCTGTCTTTCTCTCTATAACTGTCTCTTTCTGTCTTTCTCTCTATAACTGTCTCTTTCTCTCTGTCTTTCTCTCTATAACTGTCTCTTTCTGTCTTTCTCTCTATAACTGTCTCTTTCTTCCTGTCTTTCTCTCTATAACTGTCTCTTTATCTCTATAACTCTCTTTCTCTCTGTCTTTCTCTCTATAACCGTCTCTTTCCCTCTGTCTTTCTCTTTATAACTGTCTCTTTCTCTTTGTCTTTCTCTCTATAACTATCTCTTTCTCTCTGTCTTTCTCTTCATAACTGTCTCTTTCTCTCTGTCTTTCTCTCTATAACTGTCTCTTTCTCTCTGTCTTTCTCTTCATAACTGTCCCTTTCTCTCTGTCTTTCTCTCTATAACTGTCTCTTTCTCTCTGTCTTTCTCTTCATAACTGTCTCTTTCTCTCTGTCTTTCTCTCTATAACTGTCTCTTTCTGTCTTTCTCTCTATAACTGTCCCTTTCTGTCTTTCTCTCTATAACTGTCTCTTTTTCTCTATAACTGTCTCTTTATCCCTGTCTTTCTCTCTATAACTGTCTCTTTCTGCCTTTCTCTCTATAACTGTCTCTTTCTGTCTGTCTCTCTATAACTGTCTCTTTCTGTCTTTCTCTCTATAACTGTCTCTTTCTGTCTTTCTCTCCATAACTGTCTCTTTCTCTCTATAACTGTCTCTTTATCCCTGTCTTTCTCTCTATAACTGTCTCTTTCTGTCTTTCTCTCTATAACCGTCTCTTTCTGTCTTTCTCTCTATAACTGTCTCTTTCTCTCTGTCTTTCTCTCTATAACTGTCTCTTTTTCTCTATAACTCTCTTTCTCTCTGTCTTTCTCTCTATAACTGTCTCTTTATCCCTGTCTTTCTCTCTATAACTGTCTCTTTATCCCTGTCTTTCTCTCTATAACTGTCTCTTTCTGTCTTTCTCTCTATAACCGTCTCTTTTTCTTTGTCTTTCTCTCTATAACTGTCTCTTTCTCTCTGTCTTTCTCTCTATAACTGTCTCTTTCTCTCTGTCTATCTCTTTATAACTGTCTCTTTCTCTCTGTCTTTCTCTCTATAACTCTCTTTCTCTCTGTCTTTCTCTCTATAACCGTCTCTTTCTCTCTGTCTTTCTCTCTATAACTGTCTCTTTCTGTCTTTCTCTCTAGAACTGTCTCTTTCTTCCTGTCTTTCTCTCTATAACTGTCTCTTTATCTCTATAACTCTCTTTCTCTCTGTCTTTCTCTCTATAACCGTCTCTTTCCCTCTGTCTTTCTCTCTATAACTGTCTCTTTCTCTCTGTCTTTCTCTTCATAACTCTCTCTTTCTCTCTGTCTTTCTCTCTATAACTGTCTCTTTCTCTCTGTCTTTCTCTTTATAACTGTCCCTTTCTCTCTGTCTTTCTCTCTATAACTGTCCCTTTCTCTCTGTCTTTCTCTCTATAACTGTCTCTTTCTGTCTTTCTCTCTATAACTGTCTCTTTCTGCCTTTCTCTCTATAACTGTCTCTTTCTCTCTGTCTTTCTCTTTATAACTGTCTCTCTTTCTCTCTGTCTTTCTTTCTATAACTGTCCCTTTCTCTCTGTCTTTCTCTCTATAACTGTCTCTTTCTCTCTGTCTTTCTCTTCATAACTGTCTCTTTCTCTCTGTCTTTCTCTCTATAACTGTCTCTTTCTGTCTTTCTCTCTATAACTGTCCCTTTCTGTCTTTCTCTCTATAACTGTCTCTTTTTCTCTATAACTGTCTCTTTATCCCTGTCTTTCTCTCTATAACTGTCTCTTTCTGCCTTTCTCTCTATAACTGTCTCTTTCTGTCTTTCTCTCTATAACTGTCTCTTTCTGTCTTTCTCTCTATAACCGTCTCTTTCTGTCTTTCTCTCTATAACTGTCTCTTTCTCTCTGTCTTTCTCTTTATAACTGTCTCTTTCTTTCTGTCTTTCTCTCTATAACTGTCTCTTTTTCTCTATAACTCTCTTTCTCTCTGTCTTTCTCCCTATAACTGTCTCTTTATCCCTGTCTTTCTCTCTATAACTGTCTCTTTATCCCTGTCTGTCTCTCTATAACTGTCTCTTTCTGTCTTTCTCTCTATAACCGTCTCTTTTTCTTTGTCTTTCTCTCTATAACTGTCTCTTTCTCTCTGTCTTTCTCTCTATAACTGTCTCTTTCTCTCTGTCTATCTCTTTATAACTGTCTCTTTCTCTCTGTCTTTCTCTCTATAACTCTCTTTCTCTCTGTCTTTCTCTCTATAACTGTCTCTTTCTGTCTTTCTCTCTATAACTGTCTCTTTCTTCCTGTCTTTCTCTCTATAACTGTCTCTTTATCTCTATAACTCTCTTTCTCTCTGTCTTTCTCTCTATAACCGTCTCTTTCCCTCTGTCTTTCTCTCTATAACTGTCTCTTTCTCTCTGTCTTTCTCTTTATAACTGTCTCTTTCTTTCTGTCTTTCTCTCTATAACTGTCTCTTTTTCTCTATAACTCTCTTTCTCTCTGTCTTTCTCTCTATAACTGTCTCTTTATCCCTGTCTTTCTCTCTATAACTGTCTCTTTCTGTCTTTCTCTCTATAACCGTCTCTTTTTCTTTGTCTTTCTCTCTATAACTGTCTCTTTCTCTCTGTCTTTCTCTCTATAACTGTCTCTTTCTCTCTGTCTATCTCTTTATAACTGTCTCTTTCTCTCTGTCTTTCTCTCTATAACTCTCTTTCTCTCTGTCTTTCTCTCTATAACCGTCTCTTTCTCTCTGTCTTTCTCTCTATAACTGTCTCTTTCTGTCTTTCTCTCTATAACTGTCTCTTTCTTCCTGTCTTTCTCTCTATAACTGTCTCTTTATCTCTATAACTCTCTTTCTCTCTGTCTTTCTCTCTATAACCGTCTCTTTCCCTCTGTCTTTCTCTCTATAACTGTCTCTTTCTCTCTGTCTTTCTCTTCATAACTGTCTCTTTCTCTCTGTCTTTCTCTCTATAACTGTCTCTTTCTCTCTGTCTTTCTCTTTATAACTGTCCCTTTCTCTCTGTCTTTCTCTCTATAACTGTCCCTTTCTCTCTGTCTTTCTCTCTATAACTGTCTCTTTCTGTCTTTCTCTCTATAACTGTCTCTTTCTGCCTTTCTCTCTATAACTGTCTCTTTCTCTCTGTCTTTCTCTTTATAACTGTCTCTCTTTCTCTCTGTCTTTCTTTCTATAACTGTCCCTTTCTGTCTTTCTCTCTATAACTGTCTCTTTCTGTCTTTCTCTCTATAACTGTCTCTTTTTCTCTATAACTGTCTCTTTATCCCTGTCTTTCTCTCTATAACTGTCTCTTTCTCTCTGTCTTTCTCTTTATAACTGTCCCTTTCTCTCTGTCTTTCTCTCTATAACTGTCTCTTTCTCTCTGTCTTTCTCTTCATAACTGTCTCTTTCTCTCTGTCTTTCTCTCTATAACTGTCTCTTTCTGTCTTTCTCTCTATAACTGTCTCTTTCTGTCTTTCTCTCTATAACTGTCTCTTTCTGTCTTTCTCTCTATAACTGTCTCTTTCTGTCTTTCTCTCTATAACTGTCTCTTTCTGTCTTTCTCTCTATAACTGTCTCTTTTTCTCTATAACTGTCTCTTTATCCCTGTCTTTCTCTCTATAACTGTCTCTTTCTGCCTTTCTCTCTATAACTGTCTCTTTCTGTCTTTCTCTCTATAACTGTCTCTTTCTGTCTTTCTCTCTATAACTGTCTCTTTCTGTCTTTCTCTCTATAACTGTCTCTTTCTCTCTATAACTGTCTCTTTATCCCTGTCTTTCTCTCTATAACTGTCTCTTTCTGTCTTTCTCTCTATAACCGTCTCTTTCTGTCTTTCTCTCTATAACTGTCTCTTTCTCTCTGTCTTTCTCTTTATAACTGTCTCTTTCTTTCTGTCTTTCTCTCTATAACTGTCTCTTTTTCTCTATAACTCTCTTTCTCTCTGTCTTTCTCCCTATAACTGTCTCTTTATCCCTGTCTTTCTCTGTATAACTGTCTCTTTATCCCTGTCTTTCTCTCTATAACTGTCTCTTTCTGTCTTTCTCTCTATAACCGTCTCTTTTTCTTTGTCTTTCTCTCTATAACTGTCTCTTTCTCTCTGTCTTTCTCTCTATAACTGTCTCTTTCTCTCTGTCTATCTCTTTATAACTGTCTCTTTCTCTCTGTCTTTCTCTCTATAACTCTCTTTCTCTCTGTCTTTCTCTCTATAACCGTCTCTTTCTCTCTGTCTTTCTCTCTATAACTGTCTCTTTCTGTCTTTCTCTCTATAACTGTCTCTTTCTTCCTGTCTTTCTCTCTATAACTGTCTCTTTATCTCTATAACTCTCTTTCTCTCTGTCTTTCTCTCTATAACTGTCTCTTTCCTTCTGTCTTTCTCTCTATAACTGTCTCTTTCTCTCTGTCTTTCTCTTCATAACTGTCTCTTTCTCTCTGTCTTTCTCTCTATAACTGTCTCTTTCTCTCTGTCTTTCTCTTTATAACTGTCCCTTTCTCTCTGTCTTTCTCTCTATAACTGTCCCTTTCTCTCTGTCTTTCTCTCTATAACTGTCTCTTTCTGTCTTTCTCTCTATAACTGTCTCTTTCTGCCTTTCTCTCTATAACTGTCTCTTTCTCTCTGTCTTTCTCTTTATAACTGTCTCTCTTTCTCTCTGTCTTTCTTTCTATAACTGTCCCTTTCTGTCTTTCTCTCTATAACTGTCTCTTTCTGTCTTTCTCTCTATAACTGTCTCTTTTTCTCTATAACTGTCTCTTTATCCCTGTCTTTCTCTCTATAACCGTCTCTTTCTCTCTGTCTTTCTCTCTATAACTGTCTCTTTCTCTCTGTCTTTCTCTCTATAACTGTCTCTTTCTCTCTGTCTTTCTCTTCATAACTGTCTCTTTCTCTCTGTCTTTCTCTCTATAACTGTCTCTTTCTCTCTGTCTTTCTCTTTATAACTGTCCCTTTCTCTCTGTCTTTCTCTCTATAACTGTCCCTTTCTCTCTGTCTTTCTCTCTATAACTGTCTCTTTCTGTCTTTCTCTCTATAACTGTCTCTTTCTGCCTTTCTCTCTATAACTGTCTCTTTCTCTCTGTCTTTCTCTTTATAACTGTCTCTCTTTCTCTCTGTCTTTCTTTCTATAACTGTCCCTTTCTGTCTTTCTCTCTATAACTGTCTCTTTCTGTCTTTCTCTCTATAACTGTCTCTTTTTCTCTATAACTGTCTCTTTATCCCTGTCTTTCTCTCTATAACCGTCTCTTTCTCTCTGTCTTTCTCTCTATAACTGTCTCTTTCTCTCTGTCTTTCTCTCTATAACTGTCTCTTTATCCCTGTCTTTCTCTCTATAACTGTCTCTTTCTGTCTTTCTTTCTATAACTGTCTCTTTCTCCCTGTCCCTCTCTCTATACCCTATCTTTCTATTTATATCTAGTTTTTGTCTGTTTCTCTCTTTATCCATCTCTCTATCTAGTTCCCTCTCTATATCGCTATGTGTCTCTCTGTCTGTCCCTCTCAGTCCCAGGTCCTTTTTCTATATCTGTCTTCCTCTGACCCTTGCTCTGTTTCTCTTTCTCTCTATTCCTGTATCTATTCTCTCTTTCTCTATATCCATCTCTTTCTTTTTCTCTTCCTCTTTCTGTATCTCTTGATATTTCTCTCTAAATCTCTCTCTCTCTCTTTGAAGCTTTTTTTCCTCTCTTTGATTATCGGTTCTCTTTTTCTATATTGTTTATCTGTCTCTCTCTCTCTCTCTCTCTCTCTCTCTCAGATGTGGAGGAAGATGGCAGCAGCAGTGACACCAGTAGAGGAGAGGTAAGAACTCTTCACCTTCTTGACACCTACGCATCACATTTACACCCAGTGTCAGCACTTAGTGTCTGACTGTGTGTGTGTGTGTGTGTGTGTGTGTGTAGGGTGACAGTGGACGTATGCGGACTCGTGAGGGTAGAGACATCAGCCTCCGACGCAGACCCGTGCCCCGAATCACTTTCCAGGCCGGAGACCCATTTCACATGAGCAAGAGAGAGACAGAGGAGATGATCGCTCGCTGGAAAAGAGAAGAGGTGAGAGAGACAGAGAGAGAGACGGGGGGAAGAGAAAGACGGGGAGAGACGGAGAGAGAGAGAGACGGGGAAGAGAGAGAGAGACGGATAGAGAGAGACGGGGAGACAGACGGGGAGAGAGAGAGAGAGACGGGGAGACAGACGGGGAGAGAGAGACGGGGAGAGACGGAGAGAGACGGGGAGAGACGGAGAGAGAGAGAGACGGGGAGAGAGAGACGGAGAGAGAGAGATGGGGGAAGAGAGAGACGGGGAGAGAGAGACGGAGAGAGAAAGATGGGGGAGAGAGACGGGGAAGAGAGAGATGGGGGAAGAGAGAGACGGGGAGAGAGAGAGACGAAAAGAGAGAGAGACGGGGAGAGAGACGGGAAAAGAGACGGAGAGAGAGCATGAATTGTCCCTGAGTGTGTTATATGTACAGGTGGAGACTAATAGACTTATAGAGAAGAAATAAAAGTGTGTGTGTGTGTGTGTGTGTGTGTGTGTGTGTGTGTGTGTGTGGAAAGTGCACCTCAGTGGAAAGTCAGTTGATATAGAGCATTCAGCTCAGGCCCTGTTTCCTGTGTGGGGTGTGTGTGTGTGTGTGTGTGTGTGATCACTTCTAGCAATTTTAAGCCACACACAGTTTATCTGCACTCTGCTTCTACAGCTGTGTGTGTTTGAGTGGAGCCAGTGTGACTAGAAGCTCAAGCGCCACTCATCGCCTGCCTTTTATGGCCGTGTGTGTGTGTGTGTGTGTGTGTGTGTGTGTGTGTGTGTGTGTTCTTTTATGATCCTACAGTAATTCAGGATTTACTCTTTAAGTGTTTAATTTCTCTGATCTGTATAAGGTCTAATACACACTGTTTTAACAACACAGCGTCAGAAATATACATCTGCAGCTGACCTTTTAAACGACACGCCCCCTTTACTGAGTCTGTCACACACTGAGGCCACGCCCCCTTTACTGAGTCTGTCACACACTGAGGCCACGCCCCCTTTACTGAGTCTGTCACACACTGAGGCCACGCCCCCTTTACTGAGTCTGTCACACACTGAGGCCACGCCCCCTTTACTGAGTCTGTCACACACTGAGGCCACGCCCCCTTTACTGAGTCTGTCACACTGAGGCCACGCCCCCTTTACTGAGTCTGTCACACACTGAGGCCACGCCCCCTTTACTGAGTGTCACACACTGAGGCCACGCCCCCTTTACTGAGTGTCACACACTGAGGCCACGCCCCCTTTACTGAGTCTGTCACACACTGAGGCCACGCCCCCTTTACTGAGTCTGTCACACACTGAGGCCACGCCCCCTTTACTGAGCCTGTCACACACTGAGGCCACGCCCCCTTTACTGAGTCTGTCACACACTGAGGCCACGCCCCCTTTACTGAGTCTGTCACACTGAGGCCACGCCCCCTTTACTGAGTCTGTCACACACTGAGGCCACGCCCCCTTTACTGAGTGTCACACACTGAGGCCACGCCCCCTTTACTGAGTGTCACACACTGAGGCCACGCCCCCTTTACTGAGTCTGTCACACACTGAGGCCACGCCCCCTTTACTGAGTCTGTCACACACTGAGGCCACGCCCCCTTTACTGAGCCTGTCACACACTGAGGCCACGCCCCCTTTACTGAGCCTGTCACACACTGAGGCCACGCCCCCTTTACTGAGTCTGTCACACACTGAGGCCACGCCCCCTTTACTGAGTCTGTCACACACACAGGCCACACCTCCTTCTATAAGATCAGAAACTCTAATGGTTCTGATGTCCTCATCTGCCATCACACACCTGCAGGGGGCAGCAGACACGGCGAGCCAATTAACAACGAGCCGAGTCATTTCCTGCCACAGCAGATCTGACGGTCGCGCATCTTTATACGAACGCGCAACATTTTAGTGCAGTAACGTTGCCATAGTAACAGCACTTTACTGTAGAGTGACGGCGTCGCTGATTAGTTTCCTCCATGCGCAGGGTCCGAGTTCCTTCTGTTAATCTCACCGCCGAACTTTCACATCAGTGCTTCAAAGTTTTAAGGCAGCTGGGTGCGCATTTGTGTGTGTGTGTGTGTGTGTGTGTGTGTGTGTGCGCATGGGAAACACTCCTCCCTCTCGGACGCCGGATCATAAATCACTTCCATATTGAACTTTTCCGCATTCCTCGGCTTCTCGGTAACCATGGCGATTGGTTATATCCTCCCCCAGTAGGCCATCACCCTGCAGTCCCCTGTTAACCCACCCACACACACACACACACACACACACACACACACACACACAGGCAGATAGACAAACAGATTTTTAGTGTGTCTATTGTCCTATCACTTTTTCTTTTTATCTCTTCATCACTTTGTCTCTCTGTCTCTCTATAGTTCTCTCTCTCTCTCTCTCTCTCTCAGGTTAGCTGCAGACAGCTCCTTGGCTTCCTGCCATTATTTTACGAGCCCCCTTCGGCCAATCAGAATCCCCCCTTACAGTCACATGACCTCGTATTCCCAGACAAAGACGTTTTCTCTGGGTTTTTTCCTCCTTTTCCCTTTTTTTTTTTTTTTTTTTGGGACCTCAAAGCTTTTCCGCAGCGCAGCCCGACAGCAGCACGCAAACACACACTCACACACTCTCTTACACTCACACACACTCAGACACTCACACACACTCATACACACACACACACACACACACACACACACACACACATCGCCGTCTGACTGAGCCAACCGACTACGGGTATGTGCTGCGCGCGTGCGCGTGTATGAGTGTGTGTGTGTGTGTGTGTGTGTGGAGAGAGAGAGAGCAGAGACAGATTGTGCTGAGTAGATGAAAATGTTCTATTTCGGTAAAGCCTTTGAATGTAGACCTTTACTCGAGAGAGAGAGAGAGAGAGAGGGTCTAGTAGAGCTTGAATGAAGTTGATTTAAACGACTAACGCTGAGCCTCAGTGCGAAAAAAGAAAAAACTAAGTTTAGACAAATTTCTAATGAAAACAATGTTTGATTTTAAATTCCGCATCATTTTGACACAAGAGTTCGAAAGGAAGTTGATCAGGAAGTGCTGAATCATTTTCTCTAAGTTATTGTAACGTGTTTGTTCGGTTTGTTAGCTCACTCACTTCTACTGCACACACTCCGGACTTTAGACACAAAATCATCGATAAGTATTTAAAAATAAATTATATATAAAAAAAAAAAAAGATGGAAGGAGTCTCCAGTGTCAGCATCAGGGCTTTAATCAGTCTGAGGTGAAGCTGTACGTTCCTCAGCACAGGGGATTGTTTTGTCCTGTAAAGTTTGTGTGAGAGAACAAGAGCTTTGGGATGTGTGTGTGTGTGTGTGTGTGTGAGGTGACAAAATGAAGTCGGTTTCCCGAACAAATCTCCCGCGTCTTTACTACAGCGCTACCGCTACTCACATACTGTAATAATAAGTTATACGAGCGGATAAGGCCGGGTGATTGGGGAACTGTGCGACTCGGGATACTCAGGATGGTTTAATCTCTCTAACACACACACATAGCATTGATAATGGCTTCGAGGTCACAGCGAGGACGAGGTCGAAGGTCGTCTTTGCCTAGGTCATGGTCATAAAATCTACTTTGGAGAGTCGTAAGAAAAGTCAGGAGTCGTGCCAGAGAGCAGCAGCGGTAAAGGTCATGGCGAGGTCAGAGCAGGACACCGGGGTGACGGTGCGGTTCACGGCTGTCCAGTTTCACTACGCCGTTCAAATCAGGTGGGGACTCAGGACAGAGTCGGAGGAGTTCATTAAATATACGGATGTCAAGTATGTGTGCTGTAGTGTAATGTAGTGGTGAGTGTACTCTGGTGAGGAGTGTAATGTAGTGTAATGTAGTGGTGAGTGTACTCTGGTGAGGAGTGTAATGTAGTGTAATGTAGTGGTGAGTGTACTCTGGTGAGGAGTGTAATGTAGTGTAATGTAGCGGTGAGTGTACTCTGGTGAGGAGTGTAATGTAGTGTAATGTAGCGGTGAGTGTACTCTGGTGAGGAGTGTAATGTAGTGTAATGTAGTGGTGAGTGTACTCTGGTGAGGAGTGTAATGTAGTGTAATGTAGTGGTGAGTGTACTCTGGTGAGGAGTGTAATGTAGTGTAATGTAGCGGTGAGTGTACTCTGGTGAGGAGTGTAATGTAGTGTAATGTAGTGGTGAGTGTACTCTGGTGAGGAGTGTAATGTAGTGTAATGTAGTGGTGAGTGTACTCTGGTGAGGAGTGTAATGTAGTGTAATGTAGTGGTGAGTGTACTCTGGTGAGGAGTGTAATGTAGTGTAATGTAGTGGTGAGTGTACTCTGGTGAGGAGTGTAATGTAGTGTAATGTAGTGGTGAGTGTACTCTGGTGAGGAGTATAATGTAGTGTAATGTAGTGGTGAGTGTACTCTGGTGAGGAGTGTAATGTAGTGTAATGTAGTGGTGAGTGTACTCTGGTGAGGAGTGTAATGTAGTGTAATGTAGTGGTGAGTGTACTCTGGTGAGGAGTGTAATGTAGTGTAATGTAGTGGTGAGTGTACTCTGGTGATGAGTGTAATGTAGTGTAATGTAGTGGTGAGTGTACTCTGGTGAGGAGTGTAATGTAGTGTAATGTAGCGGTGAGTGTACTCTGGTGAGGAGTGTAATGTAGTGTAATGTAGCGGTGAGTGTACTCTGGTGAGGAGTGTAATGTAGTGTAATGTAGTGGTGAGTGTACTCTGGTGAGGAGTGTAATGTAGTGTAATGTAGTGGTGAGTGTACTCTGGTGAGGAGTGTAATGTAGTGTAATGTAGTGGTGAGTGTACTCTGGTGAGGAGTGTAATGTAGTGTAATGTAGTGGTGAGTGTACTCTGGTGAGGAGTGTAATGTAGTGTAATGTAGTGGTGAGTGTACTCTGGTGAGGAGTGTAATGTAGTGTAATGTAGTGGTGAGTGTACTCTGGTGAGGAGTGTAATGTAGTGTAATGTAGTGGTGAGTGTACTCTGGTGAGGAGTATAATGTAGTGTAATGTAGTGGTGAGTGTACTCTGGTGAGGAGTGTAATGTAGTGTAATGTAGTGGTGAGTGTACTCTGGTGAGGAGTGTAATGTAGTGTAATGTAGTGGTGAGTGTACTCTGGTGAGGAGTGTAATGTAGTGTAATGTAGTGGTGAGTGTACTCTGGTGAGGAGTGTAATGTAGTGTAATGTAGTGGTGAGTGTACTCTGGTGAGGAGTGTAATGTAGTGTAATGTAGTGGTGAGTGTACTCTGGTGAGGAGTGTAATGTAGTGTAATGTAGTGGTGAGTGTACTCTGGTGATGAGTGTAATGTAGTGTAATGTAGTGGTGAGTGTACTCTGGTGAGGAGTGTAATGTAGTGTAATGTAGTGGTGAGTGTACTCTGGTGATGAGTGTAATGTAGTGTAATGTAGTGGTGAGTGTACTCTGGTGAGGAGTGTAATGTAGTGTAATGTAGTGGTGAGTGTACTCTGGTGAGGAGTGTAATGTAGTGTAATGTAGTGGTGAGTGTACTCTGGTGAGGAGTGTAATGTAGTGTAATGTAGTGGTGAGTGTACTCTGGTGAGGAGTGTAATGTAGTGTAATGTAGTGGTGAGTGTACTCTGGTGAGGAGTGTAATGTAGTGTAATGTAGTGGTGAGTGTACTCTGGTGAGGACTGTAATGTAGTGTAATGTAGTCTACTGTGGTTCTGAGCATAATGTTGCATACTATAGTGATTTGTGTAATATAGTGTTGAGAGTAATGCAGTCATGAATGTAATGTAGTGATTAGTGTATTATACTGATTAGTGTATTGTAGTGATGAGTGTAATGTAGATGAGTGTATTATGGTGATGAGTGTATTATGGTGATGAGTGTATTATAGTGATGAGTGTATTATAGTGATGAGTGTATTATGGTGATGAGTGTATTATAGTGATTAGTGTAGTATAGTGATGAGTGTATTATAGTGATGAGTGTATTATAGTGATTAGTGTATTATGGTGATTAGTGTATTGAAGTGATGAGTGTATTATAATGATGAGTATATTATAGTGATGAGTGTATTATAATTATGAGTGTATTATGGGGATTAGTGTATTGGAGTGATGAGTGTATTATAGTGATGAGTGTATTATAATTATGAGTGTATTATAGTGATGAGTGTATTATGGTGATGAGTGTATTATAGTGATTAGTGTATTGTGGTGATTAGTGTATTATGGTGATGAGTGTAATGTAGTGATGAGTGTAATGTAGTGATAAGTGTATTATAGTGATTAGTGTATTATAGTGATGGGTGTATTATGGTGATTAGTGTATTATGGTGATGAGTGTGTTATGATGATGAGTGTATTATGGTGATGAGTGTGTTATAGTTATTAGTGTATTATGGTGATTAGTGTATTATGGTGATGAGTATACTTTAGTGATGAGTGTAATGTAGTGATAAGTGTATTATAGTGATTATTGTATTATGGTGATGAGTGTATTATGGTGATTAGTGTATTATGGTGATGAGTGTGTTATAGTGATTAGTGTATTATGATGATGAGTGTATTATGGTGATGAGTGTGTTATAGTGATTAGTGTATTATAGTGATTAGTGTATTGTGGTGATGAGTGTATTATGGTGATTAGTGTATTATGGTGATGAGTGTATTATGGTGATTAGTGTATTATGGTGATGAGTGTGTTATAGTGATTAGTGTATTATGGTGATGAGTGTGTTATAGTGATTAGTGTATTATGGTGATTAGTGTATTATGGTGATGAGTGTTCATTCATTCATTTTCTATACCGCTTAATCCTGTGTTCAGGGTGGCGGGGGACCTGGAGCCTATCCCAGGAGACTTCGGGCACTAGGCGGGGTACACCCTGGACAGGGTGCCAATCCATCGCAGGGCACACACACATACACACACTCACCCAATCACACACTATGGGCAATTTAGGAACGCCGATTAGCCTAACCTGCATATCTTTGGACTGTGGGAGGAAACCGGAGTACCCGGAGGAAACCCACCAAGCACGGGGAGAACATGCAAACTCCATGCACGCAGAGATGGGAATCGAGCCTGGCCGGGGAATCGAACCCAGACCCTGGAGGTGCAAGGCGACAGTGCTAACCACTACACCACCGTGCCGCGGTGATGAGTGTGTTATAGTGATTAGTGTATTATGGTGATTAGTGTATTATGGTGATGAGTGTGTTATGATGATGAGTGTATTATGGTGATGAGTGTGTTATAGTTATTAGTGTATTATGGTGATTAGTGTATTATGGTGATGAGTATACTTTAGTGATGAGTGTAATGTAGTGATAAGTGTATTATAGTGATTATTGTATTATGGTGATGAGTGTATTATGGTGATTAGTGTATTATGGTGATGAGTGTGTTATAGTGATTAGTGTATTATGATGATGAGTGTATTATGGTGATGAGTGTGTTATAGTGATTAGTGTATTATAGTGATGAGTGTATTATGGTGATGAGTGTATTATGGTGATGAGTGTGTTATGATGATGAGTGTATTATGGTGATTAGTGTATTATGGTGATGAGTGTGTTATAGTGATTAGTGTATTATGATGATGAGTGTATTATGGTGATGAGTGTGTTATAGTGATTAGTGTATTATGGTGATGAGTGTATTATGATGATGAGTGTATTATGGTGATGAGTGTGTTATAGTGATTAGTGTATTATGGTGATGAGTGTGTTATAGTGATTAATGTATTATAGTGATTAGTGTATTATGGTGATTAGTGTATTATGGTGATGAGTGTATTATGGTGATGAGTGTAGTGTAGTGATGAGTGTGATGTAATATAATGTATACTGTAATATAAGGTAATGTTAAGAGTCTCCGGCCTCTGACTGAGGCACTGCGTTGGAGCTCGCCTGGTTGGTCCCTGGTGGGCGTATGGGAGGAACATGTTTATAAGAACATGGGATTATAAACTCCTGGCAGCTCTCTGCCCTCAGGTATGCCAGTCCGGTGAGTTGGGACATAATGACAGTGTCCACTCCCTATCCTGTGGTCTCGTATCTTCCAAGTCCCTCCCGATGGAATCGGCACAGCAGGAGACATCCACCAGGGGAATGTCCATGATCCCTGATCACTGTGAAGTGACACACTCTTATTTAGTTGTTTATTTTTAACTCCTTTCTTTGTTTCTTTTTTCTTTCTTTATTGCCATCTTTTCTTTTTGTCCCTTCCTCCATCACTTTCATTTCTCCATGTTTTTATTCCTTACTTCCTTCGTTCATTCCTTTCACTATTTTTAGATCTGCGCATGCTGTGTGGTTCATTCAGGAAATGAACATCTACTTATTACTGTAGCCACATTGTGTGTGTGTGTGTGTGTGTGACAGAGAAATAGAGAGAGAGAGAGAGGTACCACTCACCCTACTCTGTTAAAAAGACCGCATTTCCCAGGGTGCACTGGGCAACGTGCCAGGCTGTCGGGTAATTCCAGTAGAACCACTCTGTCGTCATGGAGACACCATTGGACCCAGGCTGAAATTGTGTCCCTGTGTGTTCCAGTGTGTGTGTGTGTGTGTGTGTGTGCACGCATCTGCTTGTGCATATATGTGAGTAAAAGCAGATGTGAGGTTATTCGAGTCTGTGCATGTGTATATATATATATATGTGTGTGTGCGTGTGTGTGTGTGTGTGTGTGTATACATTCATGTTTACATGAGTCTAAGTGATTAATGGAGGGGAAAGAGGAAGAGACCGATGGTTGATTATAAAGGAAGTGTGTGTGTGTGTGTGTGTGTGTATGACCATATGTGTGAAGGTATAATTATGGTTAATGTGTAAGTCCCCACTGGGCATAGTGTATCATTTTGTTTTAATTAAAGTGTGTGTGTGTATGTGTGTGTTTGTGCGCACTCACTCGAGCATGTGTGTCTAGTCACCACCGACCCGTGTAACAGGGCGATGCCCGGGGCAGTTGTTATGAGGGGTCAGTGGTCAAACAGGACATCTAACGACCCTCCAGTTCATGCTCTGTAATGACCCCCTCATAACCTCTTCACCAATCAGATAAAAGCACTCACACTCTCAGCCAATCAGGCATGAGCTGGGGCGAGAAGCTACAATGGTGTCTCTGGGGAGCCGCGTCGTGTCACTGCCGTTTCTCTGTGTCACACTCAGCTATGTGCATCTGGAGGATGAAACTTTGTCCACTAGAGGGCACTTCAAAGCTAAATCCCTGAAGAGGGTCGGGAAATCTAGGAACATTTCAGAAGAGAGTCTGGATTATTCCTTTAATGCTGGAGTATTCTCTCCATGCTGGGGTATTACAAGCTGGATTATTCCCTTAATTCTAGAGTATTTCTTTAATTCTGGAGTATTCCTTTAATGCCAGAGTATTGCTTTATTGGCTGAGTATTTCTTTAATGCCGGAGTGATTTTTTTAATACAAGAGTATTCCCTTAATGCTGGAGTATTCTCTCCATGCTGGAGTATTTCTTTAATTCTGTAGTATTCCCATAATGTTAGAGTATTCCCTTAATGCCGGAGTATTTATTTAATGCTGGAGTATTTATTTAATGCCGGAGTATTTATTTAATGCCGGAGTATTTATTTAATGCCGGAGTATTTATTTAATGCCGGAGTATTTATTTAATGCCGGAGTATTTATTTAATGCCGGAGTATTTATTTAATGCCGGAGTATTTATTTAATGCCGGAGTATTTATTTAATGCCAGAGTATTTATTTAATGCCAGAGTATTTATTTAATGCCGGAGTATTTATTTAATGCCGGAGTATTTATTTAATGCCAGAGTATTTATTTAATGCCAGAGTATTTATTTAATGCCAGAGTATTTATTTAATGCCAGAGTATTTATTTAATGCCGGAGTATTTATTTAATGCCAGAGTATTTATTTAATGCCAGAGTATTTATTTAATGCCAGAGTATTTATTTAATGCCGGAGTATTTATTTAATGCCGGAGTATTTATTTAATGCCGGAGTATTTATTTAATGCCGGAGTATTTATTTAATGCCGGAGTATTTATTTAATGCCAGAGTATTTATTTAATGCCGGAGTATTTATTTAATGCCAGAGTATTTATTTCATGCCGGAGTATTTATTTAATGCCGGAGTATTGCTTTAATGCCAGGGTATTTGTTTAATATCGGATTAGTGCGTTAATGCTGGAGTACTCATTTAATACTGAATTATTCCTCTAATACTGGAGTATTCCTCTAATGCCAGAGTATTCGTTTATACTGGATTTCGTGCCAGAGTATTCCTTTAATACCGGGAATTTTTTGAGTCATCGTCAAATACTCACCTTCTCACACACACACACACACACACACACACACAAAACCCCATCCTGGAAGTCACACTTTTGGCCTTTATATTTGCACTAGGTTGTTTTTCTCTCTTCTCTCTCTCTCTCTCTCTTCTCTCTTCACACACACACACACACACACACACACACACTTTTATAGGTACACACTGAAGCTGAAAAATCAATATTTACCCTGCTAAGGCTTTTAGAGAGAAATTTAAAAGCCCTCTTCTTACACACACACACACACACACACACACACATGGTTACTATTGTATAACAGGAACAGTCTTGCCGCTGCTGTGTTTGGCAGGATCCCAGTTGCATTCAGTCCAGCACTGCATTTCTGTGTGTGTGTGTGAGTGTGTGTGTGTGAACTCACTGAACCTGTTTTGTGTTGTTAGGAGATCAGTGTATTGATGTCGTAGAGCTAAAAATACAGTCCCCCCATTTCACCTCACGGAGCTGCAGCTACAATTCTCGCACTCGAGGCTTCCGCAAATCACATGCTCTCATTCGAATATCAGGCCACACCCACAACACACCACACTTTAACGATATCATACAAAACGCACAGTGCAGGTTCCTGACCCGTCTGTAGTTAGAGGACTTGAGAATCCTCCGTTCTGATCGGTTGTTGTTGCTCAGACGGTAGCTTCGAGCTGCGGATTCGTTTCCACCAGACTCACACGTGACCGTCTGCTCACTTAGGAAGAGAAGAAGGCCCACCTGACGCCACTCATGAACGACACCATGGGCGACCAATCAGAAGACGACGCTCCGAGAAATGAGGAGCAGCCGGCGGTCAGCAGCGTCCCACCCACTCCCGCTCCACAGACTCCGCCCCCTCAGCAGCAGCACACGGATCCCGCTTCGCCCACGGTCGCCACGACGCCCGAGCCCGCGCCTGTCCCCGTCGCCTGCGGTAACAAGGAGCTACGCAAGTCGGTGGAGGCGGAGCCAGAGTACGATGTGCGTCTGGGGGTATTTCTGTGCTAAGTCTAATATAAGGTTAAAATTGTACATGATTTGAAATGATAAGAGCAAGGATCATTCCGACCTCCTGTTCTACCCTGTGATGTGTTGAAGGTGCATAAAAGAGTTTGATATTCTTTCAGAAGTTGGTGTAGCATGACCATGTGGTGTGTTTTTAAAAAAATACTAATCATGTGTTTAAGGATGGGCGTGGCTTGGGGATCGGGGAGCTGGTGTGGGGGAAGCTGCGCGGGTTTTCCTGGTGGCCCGGCCGCATCGTCTCCTGGTGGATGACGGGCCGCAGTCGAGCTGCAGAGGGAACCAGATGGGTCATGTGGTTCGGAGATGGAAAATTCTCAGTGGTGAGTCGACCACCATAACCTCCATCACACCCTGGCAGACTGACCATTCACACGACAGCAGTTCCTTTCATACTCACTGTTGGTTTAAGGTTTTCCTCTAAGGTTATTGGAGTCAGCTGTCCTGATCATCCACTACACAATGACTTTGACCTCTGCACATCAGGCTGTTGCTACAGAATAAACCCTAAGACTAAAACCTGACCTTTCAGCCTTTTTTTTATTTATTTTTTTACTTGTATGACATTGTATTGTCTGGCCAATCGATTCAAGCACCTATAGCTTTGATTACTGCATACAATGTGGTGTCTAGTTCACGAGTGAAAATGATCTCTCATGCTCCCAGAACTGTTGTTCCACGCTTTGAATCCTGGAATATTCCTGCATGTCCATAGATGTGATAACCCGGTCATTCAGCAAATTCAGGTCGTCAGCCGACTTCATTTTATTGCCACGTTGCTGCATCTAGACCTGAGCAACTGAAGCAACTCCAGATCATAACACTGCCTCCAAAAGGCTTGTACAGTGGACACTATATGTGATGGGTGCATGGCTTCATGTGCTTTCCTTCGTACCCTGACACGCTCTGGAATAGGCTCAATCTGGATTCATCAGGTCACATGACCTTTTTCCATTGTAACAAGTGGTTTTCTTATGGACACACAGCTGTTTAGTCCCAATGCACAATGCAGTGAGTGACATTGTGTGTGTGTGTGTGTGTATGGACATACCCTTACTTTCACTATTAAACATAGCTATGGTTTTTAATGTTGTTTTTTTTTTTTAACCATGCGACTACATCAAGTGTTTAAGTCATCTCCGTTTATGACTTTATTCCCCGACCATATTTCTTCCACAAAGTTGATGGTTCAGCTCTATCCTTCCGGGTTTTGGTAATGTGTTGAAGGGCTCTTAACCACGTTCCTGCAATTTCAAATTTCCTTAGTTGTTTTCTTTGCTTGATACAACCTATAATTTGACCCTTTTGAAGTGGCGACATTTTTATCAATTTTTTGACAGTGTATATTACTCTAAAAGAAAGTTTTATTCTTAAATTGGTTGATCTTATTTATTACTTTATTTTTGTATTTTTTTCTCCCTCTCTCTCTCTCTCTATGTAGTCTCATTTAAACTTTTTCATTAAGGCTGCGTTTAAAATCTGGCTGCAAAGAATTTTTCACTTCAAGATGATAATAATAGTAATAATAATCAAGCGCAAAAAAGTGCTTCTGTCCTCAATCAACCAATTGTCTGATAGTAACCTGGCTAGTAATCTGGCTAGTAATTCCTTTCCAGTAGCCTAATTAGTTTGTTAGTCCTCGTCCCACATTAACAGCGTAACCAGCGATTGACACACTGTTCGTTTTCCCTTTCAGGCAGGTTGAATTAGCCTGTTTTTTCCTGAACTGTTCCTTCATTATTAGTGAGTACATCCTGAGGAAGTTCTGGAAACACTCAGCGGCGACACGGCTTGTCCCGGGTAAATAAACCCTGGCTGAAAGTTCTGTCTCGTCCTGTGTTCTCAGGTCTGCGTGGAGAAACTGTTGCCGTTGAGTTCATTTTCTACTGCCTTTCATCAGCCTACCTACAGCAAACAGCCCATGTACAGAAAAGCTATCTACGAGGTGCTACAAGTGAGTATCTGGATTATTCTCTTTCCCTTCCTTACACTCCCCCAGACTGGCGCACTTTGTTGATAATATACGTGTCGCTCGTGCACATAGACGGCCAGTACACGGGCAGGGAAGCCGTTCCCGGTGTGCGTATCGACCGACGACTCTGATACGGGGAAGAGCGTGGAGCTGCAGACCAGAGAGATGATCGAGTGGGCGAGTGGAGGATTTCTGCCTACCGGAGCCAAGGGCCTGGAGCCTCCACCTGGTACCTTACACCCTCATCCTACACCGTACCACTGTAGCGCAGTCTCTACTGTACTACTAGACTGCTCTGGTGTTCAGCGATTAAGTAACCCTGTCATCGTACCGTCATACGGGTGTTTATTACGCAATCGTGTGTGTTTCAGCCGAGCGGAATCCCTACACTGAGGTCTATCCTGAAATGTGGGTGGAGCCAGAAGCCGCAGCATACACCGCTCCGCCGGCCAAGAAGCCCAGGAAGAGCAATTTGGAGAAACCTAAAATTAAAGAGATTATAGATGAAGGGACCAGAGGTATAACATGTGGCCACACACACATTCTCAAACTCACACACATTCAGGATGCACAGGCTGTATTTAATTCATCAGGTGTTTATTATTATTAATATTATTATTGTTATTTTTATTATTATTGATTAACTTGAATCAATAAGCCCTCAAACAAACCATAATACGTTGTCCGAGCTTCCTGAAATTGTTTTTCCGTGGGTTGTTTTGTTTATAACGTGGCACTGAGCCCAGAAAAAAAAAATCAATGAATTCTATTTTCCAGAGAGGCTGATATACGAGGTACGTCAGAAGTGCAGGAATATCGAAGGTAAGCAAGAGTTTGCCACGATGATTTCCTTCCTCGACCTTTTGAGCCGAGTTAGAGAAAGTGTAGCTTGGTGATGCGTTCACGCGCACTGTACTTCTAAGGAACAATCCTGACATTTTTGGAAACAGATATTCGAGTCATATGGTAAAGTCGTGTTCGTTCACAGATATGTGTATATCCTGTGGAAGTCTAAACGTCTCCCTCGAACATCCACTCTTCATCGGAGCCATGTGCCAGGGCTGCAAGGTACACGGCACGCACTCAATGTTGAAACATACACTTTGTGGAGTCAGACCATACAGTTAATTTAATCGGAAAATGACGTTAGTAACTTACGTATATTAGTGCAGCTCATTTTTCGGTGAATTTTTTAATCAAGACGTGTAGTGGTTAAAGTTTAGAGAAAACGTGTAGCTGCTTGCTGGACTGACTTTATAAGTGTTTTTTCTTCACGCGCAGAACTGCTTCCTGGAGTGCGCGTATCAGTACGACGATGACGGCTACCAGTCCTACTGCACCATCTGCTGTGGGGGGAGAGAGGTGCTCATGTGTGGGAACAGCAACTGCTGCAGGTGTGTTTATGTCCTGGAACAGTCTGGATTAGTGGGGACATTTGGCTGGTCCTCATAAGGACAAAACCTGAGATATACAGTTTTTGTTGTAACAACCTAAAATAGCGTTCATGTCAGTGAATGTGTTCATTATGTATGATATGTAAATATTAGGGATCTGACAGAGTTTGAGATCAGGAACTTCATTCTTGTAAATTTGTTCATTTTCATCATAAATTTTGAATCCTTGTATGAAAAAAAAAGGAAATATGTGAACGTGCCCACAAGCACAAAAGATGAAGCTCATCAAATCCTAATTATTCATATAGGTGTGCATGATGCTGTTCAAACTGAATAAGGACACACCCACAATTAGCCATATACAGCATGCAGGCAGAAATCTTGACATTTTGCGTGAAGGAAAAAGACAAAACAAAACTGCTGTTCTATATATTTTAAAACATATGTAAAACATACTAAAACTGACTTTTTGTAAAAAAATTACAATATTTGGCTTTTTTATTCACAAGAAGTGTGCTAGAGACAAAAAAGTAATAAAAAAACAAGTAAGAAACTAAACAGTTAATTAAATGCTGACTTGTCTCACGCCTCTGTGTGAACCGTGTGCGTAGGTGCTTCTGCGTGGAGTGTGTAGATCTCCTGGTCGGTACCGGATCAGCCCAGGTTGCTATAAATGAAGACCCATGGAACTGTTACATGTGCAGCAGTAAAGGTGTGTTTGGAATTCTCCGACGCAGAGACGACTGGACAACGCGTCTCCAGCTCTTTTTCGCCAACAACCACGACCAGGACTTCGTGAGTAAAACACTGTGTGTGTGTGTGTGTGTGTGTGTGTGTGTGTGTGTGTGTGTGTGTGTGTGTGTGTGTTTGTGTGTGTGTGTGAGAAAATGAAATGCTGAAACCAATCAAAGCTGTGTGACAAAGTGGTGGCGAGCCAGCCAGGAGTAAGTACAGAATGTTTTTTTTTTTATACTGATCAACAGCTTGATGGTCGTTTTAGTGCACTTATGCCTCTTTTCCACTGCATAGTACGGCACAGCACGGTTCAGTACAGCTCACTTCGGTTCGGCTCAGTTCGGCTCGGTTTGCGCTTCCACTGCAGTTTAGTAACGCTTTAGAGTGGGCGGGATTATTCACGTGTCGTTATAGTTGCGGCGCCTCTACTGCCGTGACATCATCGTGAACGCGCCACAAACAAACACACAACAATGGAGCATATCGACGGCATGGTGTTCTTCATTCTCGGCATGTGGATGTTTTTAACAGCGAGACGAAGGAGTTTGTTTCAAAAGAGGCTGATGGCAGCCAAAGAAAATTTTTGGTTAATACAAAAAGGTGCGTCCGATCCTTCTCTGGCTGTTTCTAAATATAGCGGTTCTGTTGTGTCTCGTGTCGCAAGTTCAGTGACGCAGTAATGACGATTTTCTCCGGCCAATAAGTGACCAGCAGAGTTTACATGTCACGTTTTGGTAACAGTTCGGCGCGCTTGGAACCTCGGCTGAGGTGGTACTAAAAAAAGGACCAGGTACCAGGTACTGTTCCCAGTGGAAAAACCCCCAAAAGTGAGCTGAACTGAACCGTGTCGTGCCGTACTATGCAGTGGAAAAGCGCCATTACATAACATGAGGATGTGCCTTTGATCGAGACATCAAAGCGCTTCTGTTAGTCGCTCATGATAAGGCTGTCTGCTAACTGCCATAAATCTAAGTGAGTGAGGCTTTAAGATTTGATCATCTGAGCAATTATCCTGCTCCTTAGGGAGTATTCGCTAAAAGAATTGGATTTTTATTTTCCTCTACACACAAGAACAAGAGGTGCTCTTACTGCATCCAGAGATTATGCTAGCTAATCATTTAACAAAAATACTTACATTTTTGAAAGCCTTCCTCAAATGATCTTTCTGGATTTAGCTTCAGGGGATGCAGCACCACCATTTAAAGAATTTAGTGGAAGTCGCCTTACAGAAGAGCTTTTTGGTCTCAAAAAAGCTTCTCTCTCTGTCTCTCCCTCTCTTTCTGATTTAGGAGCCTACAAAGGTCTACACTCCTGTAGCAGCAGAGAAAAGGCAGCCAATCAGAGTGCTCTCTCTGTTCGATGGCATTGCTACAGGTGAGCTTGTACCTGTCTGCATATTTAGAAGCTGTTCTTAAACTAAGCTGTTCTTAAACCGAGCAGTGTTTACATTATAAAGTGTGTGTGTGTGTGTGCGTGTGCACCCAGGTCTTTTGGTGCTAAAGGACCTGGGCATCCAGGTGGAGCGCTACGTGGCATCCGAGGTGTGTGAGGATTCCATTACGGTGGGGTTAGTGAGACACCAGGGCAGGATTATGTACGTGGGAGACGTCCGCAATGTCACGCACAAACACGTGAGTTACAGAAACATGAGTTACATACCCGTACCACAAACACTTGAATTACATACCCGACCACAGACACGCGAGTTATAGAAACACGTGAATTACAGACCCGTACCACAGACATGCGAGTTATAGACTCGCACCACAAACACGTGAGTTACAGACCCGCACCCGAAACACGTGAGTTACAGACCCTCACCACAATCACATGAGTTACAGACCCACACCACAAACACATGAGTTATAGACCCACACCACAAATACGTGAGTTACAGAAACACGTGAAGAGACTCGAAAAAAGTGCCAGAAGTGTTTATTAAACGGTATACATGAACACTGAACATATCAATGGCAGACAAATTAGCCATCTATCTGTAAACTTTGAAACAGAAACTTAAATTTTTACATTTTAATAACAAAAATTATTAAACCATGTAAAAAAAAATAAGTTTAAATTTAGTATTCTTGAAAACTCAGAAAAATTTAAAATAGCAGCCTACTTATTGCAGCTGGCCCGTGTGCTGAATGAGTATTTGAGACACTCACCTCATTCACTCACTTATTCAGACAGAGACAGGATTTTTTATTTCCTTTCTCGTTTCTTTTCAGAGAGAAACCGAAATGACTCGATAAAACTATAGGCCTTCTGAGAAAAGTCAGGCTAATGGAGCGAACGGGAGGTAGCAGGAACTACAATTCCCATCAGCCCCGGCGTGACCATCATCCTTTGCGGTCTGTTGTCGCTGATGGGAATTGTAGTTCCCGCTACCTCCCGTTCGCTCCATTCGCCTGAGCAAACTTTTCTCAGAAGATCATTTTATCGTCATGTGACCACGGTATTATCGAAATAAAGTGTTATTGCGGTTCGACGGTATTTACAATACCATTACATCCCTAATATTATCTATAACTGATTACAAGATTATCATGCGTTTCATTAATTCTTACGTTTTCAGGTATCACTCAGCAGTGTGTGTGTGTGTGTATGTGTGTAAAACCTTTCTTTAACCTTGTGGTGCACCATATTGCTGTCTCTCTATCTGACTCTCTTACTCACTCTTTCTTTCTGACCTGTCTATATTTTTTATATAGTCTCTCTACCTCTTTCTTTCTTTCTTCTCCGTTTGTCTTTCTGTTCCTCTCTGCCTCTCTGTCTGAGTGTATAAATAGAGACGTACTGTAAATGCAGCAGTGTTGATGGAGCTCATATTTCAGCTCTGGCTTTGAAGTGCACGCATATCTGCTTTTCTGCCCTCAGGCCTGCGCTGACTGTACTGGTCTGTGTGTGTGTGTGTGTGTGTGTGTGTGTGTGTGTGTGTGTGTGTGTGTGTGTGTGTGAGAGAGAGAGAGAGAGAGATAAAGAGATCACCTTCTGTGTATTTTGACGCAGTAGATAGACTAGCTCCACACCTGATTTGATCGTGAAATGAAACGAGTGGAGGTTAGATGAAGCCATGTTTGTGTGTGTGTGTGAAAGTGACAGACAACGGCTGATCACAGATTGAACTGACCGTGATAGCTGAAAAACCTCAATCATGTGCGGATCAGGCTTCAGCTAATGGCGTGCAGGACATTTTAAGGCAGACTGAGCGTGCTTTTCAAGCTGGCTTTTGCAGATTAGAGAAGACCCTGAAGATACACACACATGCTCACACTGCATCGGGGCGCGGAGATGTGATTTGCATAAAACACTGATTTTACACACACACACACACACAGGCACGATGCGCACAAAGACCCACACGCTCACCACGCGTTTAACACCGAGCGAGACCATTTAGCACATTGATGAAAGTGTAAAAAAAAAACCTGGCGAGCATCTCAGTTTAAGTAACAAGTGAAAACAGTGTATGAAATAAAAAATCTGCCTGACAGAGAGAACCCAGCAGATTATTTAATATTATGAAAATGTTTTAATATGCGTGTGTGTGTGTGTGTGTGTGTGTGTGTGTTACAGATTCAAGAATGGGGTCCATTTGACCTGGTGATCGGCGGGAGCCCGTGCAACGATCTCTCCATCGTCAACCCCGCCAGGAAAGGACTCTTTGGTACGCCGTAAACATGACCCGGAGCTCAAACACCACTTGAGCTCGCTTAGCAAACCGGTTCGGAAACGGGTGTGGCCTAATATTCTAATGAGCACAATCAATTGACAGCCTTGTATCCGAGACTCCTAATCAGGACGGATAAATTTTTATCTTTAGCACGCTAGGTTGTTCAGGTGCGGATTGAACTAAAACTCACCTGAGATTAGGCCCGCCTACTTTTACGCTGAAAATACAGGCGTGATGTAAACACTACATGAGATCTTTTGTCTGATATACGATCTTATGTTAAGGTGTGTGTGTGTTGTGCAGAGGGCACCGGGCGACTGTTTTTCGAGTTTTATCGTCTGCTACACGAGGCTCGTCCTAAAGAAGGAGACGAGCGGCCGTTCTTCTGGCTCTTTGAGAACGTCGTGGCCATGGGAGTGAGCGACAAGAGAGACATCTCACGCTTCCTCGAGGTACACACACACATACACACACACATTTCTATAAGCTAACTCTAACTAATCCTTGCCTTAATGTCAGATCCCTTCTCGTGGATGCAGACTAACCCAGCCTGGTCTCTCTCTCTCTCTGTCTCTGACCTCAGTGTAACCCGGTGATGATCGACGCCAAGGAGGTGTCTGCTGCCCACCGCGCCCGCTACTTCTGGGGTAACCTGCCGGGCATGAACAGGTGAGAAAGACCTGCTTCTGCTTCAGCACCCTACCGCTTTTCCACTCAAGTCAAGTGCGTTAGTCGTTGAGTGCGCTAGTCGTTGAGTGCGCTAGTCGTTGAGTGCACGAGCAACGGTGAGAATAAATCATACAGTGCAGTTTATGCGCTCGTAGAAAAATCGTCAACGGCGGTGTGGGGTGATGACGCGGAGATACTGTTGCCAGCAGGAAGTGGATTAAAGTGTTTATTATCAAATAATGCTTTTCACGTCATGTTTTTTTTTTCCATTTACATCTACATTTACCGTTGTGTAACGTTTTCCATCTCGAAAAATCCGTCTCTTTTTCTTCTAATAAAAAAATTTATAAAAAGAGAAACTGCAAAGCGTAGAAACTCAGAAAAGCGTCCGAAAACCTCTAACACTGGAGACTCCTTCCATACGTCCTCTTACATACATACAGCGGCTTGCAAAAGTATTCGGCCCCCTTCAACTTTTCCACATTTTGTCACATTACAGCCACAAACATGAATCAATTTTATTGGAATTCCATGTGAAAGACCAATACAAAGTGGTGTACACGCGAGAAGTGGAACGAAAATCATACATGATTCCAAACATTTTTTACAAATAAATAACTGCAAAGTGGGGTGTGTGTAATTATTCAGCCCCCTTTGGTCTGAGTGCAGTCAGTTGCCCATAGTCATTGCCTGATAAGTGCTAATGACTAAATAGAGTGCACCTGTGTGTAATCTAATGTCAGTACAAATACAGCTGCTCTGTGACGGCCTCAGAGGTTGTCTAAGAGAATATTGGGAGCAACAACACCATGAAGTCCAAAGAGCACACCAGACAGGCCAGGGATAAAGTTTAAAGCAGGCTTAGGCTACAAAAAGATTTCCAAAGCCTTGAACATCCCACGGAGCCACTGTTCAAGCCATCATTCAGAAATGGAAGGAGTATGGCACAACTGTAAACCTACCAAGACAAGACCGTTCACCTAAACTCACAGGCCGAACAAGGAGAGCGCTGATCAGAAATGCAGCCAAGAGGCCCATGGTGACTCTGGACGAGCTGCAGAGATCTACAGCTCAGGTGGGGGAATCTGTCCATAGGACAACTATTAGTCGTGCACTGCACAAAGTTGGCCTTTATGGAAGAGTGGCAAGAAGAAAGCCATTGTTAACAGAAAACCATAAGAAGTCCCGTTTGCACAGCAAACATGTGGAAGAAGGTGCTCTGGTCAGATGAGACCAAAATGGAACTTTTTGGCCAAATTGCAAAACGCTATGTGTGGCGGAAAACTAACACTGCACATCACTCTGAACACACCATCCCCACTGTCAAATATGGTGGTGGCAGCATCATGCTCTGGGGGTGCTTCTCTTCAGCAGGGACAGGGAAGCTGGTCAGAGTTGATGGGAAGATGGATGGAGCCAAATACAGGGCAATCTTGGAAGAAAACCTCTTGGAGTCTGCAAAAGACTTGAGACTGGGGCGGAGGTTCACCTTCCAGCAGGACAACGACCCTAAACATAAAGCCAGGGCAACAATGGAATGGTTTAAAACAAAACATATCCATGTGTTAGAATGGCCCAGTCAAAGTCCAGATCTAAATCCAACCGAGAATCTGTGGCAAGATCTGAAAACTGCTGTTCACAAACGCTGTCCATCTAATCTGACTGAGCTGAAGCTGTTTTGCAAAGAAGAATGGGCGAGGATTTCAGTCTCTAGATGTGCAAAGCTGGTAGAGACATACCCTAAAAGACTGGCAGCTGTAATTGCAGCAAAAGGTGGATCTACAAAGTATTGACTCAGGGGGCTGAATAATTACGCACACCCCACTTTGCAGTTATTTATTTGTAAAAAATGTTTGGAATCATGTATGATTTTCGTTCCACTTCTCACGTGTACACCACTTTGTATTGGTCTTTCACGTGGAATTCCAATAAAATTGATTCATGTTTGTGGCTGTAATGTAACAAAATGTGGAAAAGTTCAAGGGGGCCGAATACTTTTTCTGTTACCATAGAAACAATAACATATTACAAGTGCATGAATATAAATCTGTGATTGACAGCTGCTGCTATATAACATGTATTTATTAAATTTATTTATTTATTTCTCTCCCCCTACAGGCCGCTAAGTGCCATGTGGAATGACAGACTGGACCTGCAGGACTGTCTGGAACACGGACGCACAGCCAAGGTTGGTGATGTAAGGCCCAAGTCTCAGTCTTGTCCAACTCACGTCTTAATTGTTGAAAACTCAGGATGTAGCACATATTTTCCACCAGAGGGTGGTATTGCTCCAGTTTATATTTTAATGTCGCAGGTATAGCATGTCCAATTCTGTCAGATTTATCACTCATAAACTCAGCAGATACAGTGTGGTGTGTGATCAGTCACATTGGGGGGAAAATGGATGTTTTATTTCTTTAACCTTTTTTTAAAATTTATCAACAATTCTAACTCATTCACTCATCGTCTATACGGCTTTATCCTGTATTCAGGGTCGCGGGGGTCCTGGAGCCTAGCCCAGGAGAGTTAGGGCACGAGGCAGGGTACACCCTGGATGGGGTGCCAATCCCTCACAGGGCACACACACACACACACATACAACCTCACACACTCATTCACACACTACGGGAACGCCATTTAGCCTAATCTGCAGGTCTTTGGAGCGTGGAGGAAACTGGAGTACCCAGGGGAAAGCCACCAAGCACAGGGAGAACATGCAAACTCCCTGCACATGTGCAAGGTGACAGTGCTAACCACTAAGCCACCATGCCACCACAATTCAACCTTGCAAAATGGCAACATTACGACATTGTGGTGGAGTTCATGGCTGCATCTTCTGCTCTTTAAACACTCTCACAACTGTGGCTTTTGGATGGCTTGACATTTTGTCTTGTCTATGCCAGAGTCTCCACGTTTGGGTCCTGGTTTTATTACTAGTCGTCTTACTGTATATTGAAGGAGTCTCGTGTCAGTAGGATATTAACATTAGCATTAACACAGCCATTTTAAGAGTTTCTCTCAAAGTACACCAGTCAGTCAGGAACCATTTAGCGTTCAGGTTAAAAATCAATTCCTCCAGCAGCTTACAGAGTGTTACTAGTATTTATATAAGCCTTGTGATTGGGTGTGTTGACAGAAGTGGCGTGGCTAATATGGAGAACGGGTTTTTCGTTTCAGTTCGATAAGTTGAGAACCATCACCACTCGCTCCAACTCCATCAAGCAGGGCAAAGACCAGCACTTCCCCGTCTACATGAACAACAAGGAGGATATCCTCTGGTGCACTGAGATGGAAAGGTATGATGGATGGATGGATGGATGGATGGATGGATGGAAGGATGGATTAAAAAGGGATGGATGGATTAATGGAAAGTGATAGATAGATAGATAGATAGATAGATAGATAGATAGATAGATAGATAGATAGATAGATAGATAGATAGATAGATAGATAATATGGATGGATGAAAATGTTGGAAAAGATGGATGGATGGGTAGATGTATGGATTAAAAGGCATAGATGGATAGGAATGATGGATAAAAAAGTCATAATGATGGATGGAAAGATGGGAATGGATGGATGATGGTTGGATGGAAAGTGATGGATGGATGAAAGATATGTAATGATAAATTGATAAATTAATGATGAATGTATGAAAGGTAGGACTGGATGGATAGATGGATTGGTGGATGGAGAAAAGAAATGATGGATGGATGGATGGATTAAAAGAAAGTTATGGATAGATGGAGAAAAATATGGATGGATGAAAAGGTAGGAATAGATGGATGGATGGAAATGATGGATGGATGAAAGGAATGGATGGACACTCATGGATGGATAAATAATGTCAATAATGATGGATGGAAAGGTAGGAATGGGTGGATGATGAATGAATATATGGATGGAGAGTGATGGATACATGGGTGGAGAAAAGGAATGGATGGATAAATTAATGATGGATGGATGGAAGCATTTACTGATGATTGGATGGATGAATGGATAGATGGATTCACACATGGATCGGATAGATGGGTAGATGCGTGGAACGAGAGGAATGCATTCTTCATACGTTCCTGTGGTGAAAAGAGTGTAGAGTTGAAGTGACATGAAGACAAGAAGTATAAAGAAATGAAAAGACCAGGAATTCTCCATCGTTCTGTCGATGAAACATCTTCTTTTTATCATTATTTCCTTCCTTCCTCAGGGTGTTTGGATTTCCTGTGCACTACACGGACGTGTCCAACATGAGCCGCCTGGCCAGGCAAAGACTCCTGGGAAGGTCGTGGAGCGTCCCGGTGATCCGGCACCTGTTCGCGCCACTGAAGGAATACTTCGCTTGTTACTGAAGCCCCGCCCTCTCCGAGTCACGCCGTGCCATCCCACGACTTGCTCCGCCCCTTCATTTGCATAGCAACCAATCTCCATCCTTCTTACATTTGTTTTGGTAGATTCCTGACGACTTACTGGTGCTATTCATCGAGAAAGGAAGAAAAAAAATTTTATCGCAGTTCGTCCGACCTCACGTCTCACTTACACGTGTCGGCTATTTATTGAAGACTTCATTACTTCTTTTTTTATCTTTTGTTTTACAGACTTCTACAGTGTCAGAACGATCGACATAATTCATCTGTGATTACACACACACACACACACAGCTTCTCTGACGAGAAAGAGACATGCCTGCATGAGTGTGTGGATGCCAGCGTGTGTGTTAGTTTGTGTGTGTGTGTGTGTGTGAGCGATTGAATGAATGAGTGTGTGTGTGTGTGAGAGAGAGAGGGGATGTTTGTCTCTTTGAGCACAAAGCAGATTTGAGGGTAAAAGCATCTTTGAAAACTAATCCCACACACACATCTTGGCATCATTTACATCTAGTCAAGTGGTGCAAACATACACACACACACACACACACACACACACACACTGACACAAACCAGCTGATACACTGTTTACAGTTATGTCATGGTACTACACAACAACACAACTCCTGCACAGCTCAAATGCTGTTACAACTACGGTGCTCTCTCTCTCTTTCTCTCTCTCTCTCTCTCTTCTTCTACACCTCCAACACCAGACCACCTCTCTCCTCATCTTTATCCCTTTCAGTTCTCCCCCTCTTCCTCGCTTCTTCCTTCATTCTTTTCCTCCATCGTTCTCACTTCTCTTTGTCTACCTCTGTTCTTTTCTGACCCTTTCTACTTTCAGTCTCCTCTCTCCTCTCCTACCCTAGTGTGCTGATGTTCTCCATCCGTCCTTCCTTCATCATCATCATCATCTCTCTCTCTCTCTCTCTCTCTCGCTCTCTTTTGCTTCATTTGTCACTATCTTTCTGGCAGCAATACTGATGCACAGCCACACTTCGAGGCCTTACTGCTGGGGCACATAGTGATTGACTGATTAAAACACACACACACACACGATTTGAAATACTTGTTGCATCCATGTTTGGAGTTTTCTATATTACAGGCTGATGCAATACCGCTCAATCTTCTGAAAATGGTCCAGAGAGAATGCTCTGTATTTACACACACATATACACACACACACACAGACATACACTTACGTCTCAGAGAGCTGCTGCGCTTCCAGCCCAGGCCAACAGGGGGCAGCGGCAAAATACAACCTAATCTATTTCCTTCCACAAAGCACTGTGGTGATGCTAGAGACCACCAGCGGAACTCATTTCTACTGTAAACCACAAGGTTGCGTCCGACTACGCCATTTTTACTGTACTGGTGCCGATGTATGAGTGGAAGAGTGGTTGTGTGTGTGTGTGTGTGTGTGTGTGTGGAGAAAGCGTGCTCCAACTCCAACATGCTTTGATTTTTGTCCGGCTGACGGAACGATCAGAAATCTCTCTCCGGGGTGCTTTCTTCTCTTCCTTTCCTTTCCTTCCTGGTTCTGGGCTCAAGCTAGCATTAAGCCTGTACGCTAATCCCAGTTTTTTATTTTAAGTAGGCACATTTCTACCACTATATCAGAACTTTTTGAGGAACTGAAGGGTTCCAAAACTAAGCCGAACCAGACCTAAGCAGTTCCTGGTCAGCTTTAGTATTTTTTTTTTTAAGTTTGCTTTGGTTCCTCTCGTAGAAATGTGCCTAAAGTTTTTTAGTTCCAAAAATGTCCTTGGGTTCCTGTGGTAGATCCCCAAAGCTTAGTTTGAACAAGTTGTTCAGCTCGTGAGAAAGTTCCTGCAGTGGACACGAAAGCTATAGTTCCTCAAAGGTTCCCAAAGCGGAAACAAGGCTAGAATGCAAAAGTGGTTCCTGAAAGGGTTCTTACCCTTGACATTCCCTGGGGTCTTTTAAATCTCTCTGCAGTTACAGTTTCCGGGTTCTTAGAAAGTTTCCTAAGTTCGAAACACGGCAAAAATTTGGTTCCTAAACATGGCCTCCATATTTCTTGAAAAGCCAAGTCCCTAAACAGATCCCGAGGTTCCTGTAAAGGTTCCTTTAATGGAATGTTGATTTTGAATTCTGGACGTCATGATCCAGGATCAGGATTTTTTACTCCTCCAATACAGTTCTCTACACCCAGGGAATTCTGGGATAGTGGCCTCTGCTGTGTGATGTCGTAATATCTGGTCACAAGGTGCTCCCAGAATTCCTTTAGTTTTTGGTGGGCGTGGCCTCGTGGCGTGGTGTGTAGGTGCTTCACAATGTGCGCACACCTTCCAGTTACTATTGAAACAATATCTGGGTTACTGTATTCTCTCCATGCTGTCGTCGGATCGTTGGGCTGCAGAGTGACACTCTGGTGCTTACAGAAACTTCCTGGGGAAGCCGGGATGATCCGGTGGGCGTGGCCTCCGGTGGTGTGTTGGTGCTCAACAGCGTGCACTCACCTTCCAATTATCGGTCTGGATAATCGGATCTGGTTTACTGTATTCTCCCCATGCTGTTGTACACATCGTTCAGATCGGAGGTCAGCAGGGTGCCCTGGTGCTTTCTGGTGCTTTCTCGCGATCTTTATCGTTGTTGTCGTTGTTGCTTTAACCCCCGGCTTCCCAGATTTTCAAGGGTGTCATTGTGTAGTATTGATACGAGAGGATAATCTCTCTGACCTGATTCGAAGACAGACTGTAGAGTAAGAACTTTTTAGGCCAACTTTCCAGACACAGATTCTCCACAGGCCTCGGCAGTGCTGGTCCTCACTTCATCCCCTAACCTGCACCCCCATCTACCCCTCAACCAACACCAGTGCGTTCCTTATTAGAGTCTCCTCTGCTGTGGTGCTGCTTGACTGTGAATGACCTCCTTGCCTTCAGTAGATAATCTTGCTAATGTCTATAACCACTACTGATGGCAGGAAGAGATATGCTAGCTGCCGCCTCCCTGTTTATTCTTTAAGCAGTTCTTTTCTTCTGATTTCCCAACAGAAAGCACTTGGGGTCAGAGCACTTGGGGTCAGCCATAAAATGGAGCAGACAGGGTTAACAGCCTTGCTCAAGGCCCCAACAGTGGCAGCTTGGTGGAGCTGGGTCATGAACCCCTGACCTTCTGATGAGTAACCCAGAGCCTTAACCCACTAAGCTACAACTGCCCCACTTGTTAGCAAGACGGCTATCATCGGCTCAAAAAGGGCTCTTTGAACGTGGAGCCAGAAATCAAGGTGTTGCTGAAGTGTCTGTCTATTGCCATCACCTATCTAGTTTTGCAAAAAGAGAGGCCGTTCATCTAACAACGAATCATAGACTTCTTGAGTATCCAGTGGATACTCAGTAGATGTGCTGCTGTGACTCACATTTAATCCAACAACCATTCGACGCTCGAGAGTGCAAAAAAGCAGACAGAATGCAGCCTTCAAGATTGTGAAGCTCGTGGCCAGATAAAGTGTACACATACTAAGACATTTCACGAGTCAAGACGCTGTGACTCTTTAAGGGTGCTAAACTCACAGAGATCTTTGCATTGGCTAGCAAACAAAAACCCAAGTGCTTTCTTTAAGACACTTTTGTCAGCCCCTTAGGGACACCTTTGGATGTCATGGTTTCTTCACTAACTAGCGAGGACCAGCACTGTCCACAACTGATCATAGTGTGCATTCAGGAAAGTGGTTCCTCATCAGCGAATCACCATCCAGACAGATAAACTCCAGAAGCCTGAGCTAAGCCTGGTTTTCGGAGAAAGACGCATTAGCCGCTCGACACATCGAATAAAACTCAGGCCAACATGCGTTCTTTCCAGACTCACTTCCTGTGCGGCTGAGACGGGAACTCCATTCAGCCGAGTTCAGCGGTAATCCAACTGTACATAGATATGCTTTTTATTTCTTTTTCTTTTTTAAAGCATTCGATCATGTTTTGTGCTCCGGGTGTGTTTCTCAATCCGTATAGGCTAATGTCAGTGTGATCCTAGGCTGTGTTAGCGTAGCTGTTGTGATTAGGAGACTGGCCAAAGGCAGAGCTTGAAAATAGTAAGCTGAAAGGCGGTGGTGCTGATGATGATGATGATGATGTGTGAGAAGGGGGCGTGTCAATCCGCCGTCACGTCCCAACGAATTTTCTTTTCCTCTTTCTTTACGTATTTATGAATTGTCTCAAACGAGAGAGGACGAATTCACAAGCCAACCAATACCCAGTGTCGCAGCTTTAAAGGAGGCGATCCTTTACCGGGTTATTTTACGACTCAAATCTTTAAACAGAGTGAAAGGGTTTTAAAAAAAAATTAATAAATAAATAAATAAGGTGCTATACAATTTATTCTTAAATGATTAAAAAGACATAAAGAAGTGAAAATATATTGTTGGAATTAAGGATTGACCGGTCTTGACAATGACTGTTTTTATGTTGTCGTAGTAATGGAGTTAAGAAAAAGGGGGGGAAAAAAAAGAAAAAAAGCACTATTATTTTACTCTTTTATGAATATATTAACAAATGCATTTTAACTTTGTACTTGATGATGATGATAATGTAAAAGTAGAGAAAAAAAATAATAAAAAAGGAGAAATTTCATGTGTTTTAGCCTAGACATCACTGTAGTATGAGCGTCTTGATGAGGAAGTCATTCTGTTAAACATCCCGAAGACTCCGTGCACTGATACCTAACTCGCTTTATCCTTGGCAGCAAAAACCCACATTACCCAACATTCCTTGCTCCATATAGTCTGGCTTTTATTGGATCTGATTGTAATGTTACATTGTGTTTATATATATATATATATATATATATATATATATATATATATATATATATAAAATGATTGTTGTTGCCTCAATATTTATTGACTACAGCCATGTCCTAGTTTCTGTCTTTCATATTTGCTCTGTCAGATGCATCCGTCTTTCTCTCTCTCTCTCTCTCTGTCTCACTCTGTCTCTCTCTCGCTCTTTTCTTCTTCATGCTGTCTTCATCCACAGCTGTGGTTCTGCTGTTATTTGCAGACGCCGTGAAGAGATGGACAGAAAGCATGAAAGAAAGGAAGAAAGACAGAAAGAAAGAAATAGAATGACTCCTTTTCTTATGTATTTGTGCTGGGGAACACTTGAATTAAATGTACTGTTTGTGTGCAAAAAAAAAAAAAAAAAAGTCTACCTGGTCGTGTCTTTTTTTTTTCCTCACTCTCTATTCTCAGGTTAATTTTAAAGATAAATTTGTATCCGGTACTCGTTAACAGGGTTAAATAAAGCGGTCCAACGCGAATCAAAGGCCAGTCCGTCCGGTCTGATCCAACAGAAAAGCCAATGCAGCGCAAAAGTTCCCCAGATCCCACTGAGCACCCATGAGATACACCGGATAAACAAGTCCGATCCACGGAGACCGTACCTCACAACTCACACCACCCAAACGATCCAACTTTTTTGTATTACATTAAAGAAACGGTTAATGAAATCGTATATTAATTATGAAACATCTTTAATTCCCAGTGTATCATACATTAGTATAAATTGTGCTGTTTCACATCGTTTTGAAACACTATTATTATTATAGCCTGTTTTTTTGTATTATAAATTACTATCTACAAATTAAAATATCTACAATTACACATCAGCAGGGACAGACGGGTATACTCGCGTATCTACTGTGAACCTGCACATGGCTTAATACTAAATCATAACCACTGTATACGTAGATGCTGTTAACTGTAATGTTCTGAAAACTTCTACACCTCTGAGTGACATCAGCTGCCGAAGAGCAGGGAACTCCGGGAATGCCCTACATTTTATTAGTATTACTTTGTAATTAATAAGGCTCAGATTATGGAAGGTCCTACTTTAACTCGTTATTTCTGGAAAAAGAAAAACAAGGAGCAGAAATGGAGGGTCGCGTTACAGTCTCGAGTACAGCGGCACCTTGGACGTGACATCGCCACCTGGAGACGAGGAGACAGGAGATTATTTACAGCAAAAGTGTTACAACACTGTTAAAGTTTAATCAATGAGATCTATCAGGATTGACGTGCATTACACTTACAGTAACTCTTACCGTAAAACTCCATAATCCTAGAAAAACTATTTTAATCCTTAAAATTAATTTTGCATCTTACTGTATGTGAACTGAATGGGTGGCTAAAGACACAAACAGGAAATAATGAAATAATGTCAAATGCTTTGCTCGGAGGACGGTCTGAAAGCCTTGACCCGTGTCCCACTTATTACAGAATGAGGCGCAGAAGATAAACGGGGGTGCGAATAATTTTTAAAATGTAGTTTTGAAAGTATGTAGTATTCAATTTGTATTGAACAATAGCACTATTTTCATGGTAATGTTTGTGTCTAGGCATTACTGTACTGTACATACACTGCTCAAAAGAATTCAAGGCAACAGTTAGTCCCAGTTTGACTTGAACGACCCTGTTTTGTTTTTTTTAAGCAGTATATTTATCATACATACCGTGCATGTTCTAATGATGGCCTTAAAGCTGAATTGATTTGTTTTAAGTAATGCTGATTTATATTACTTAATATTACACAGTGATGCTTATAATATCAGCCAACATTGTTATCTAAGGGGAAACTGATAAAATCGATCTGTAATCACAGTGTGTATTTCAATAGAGAGCTGAAAGTGTGTGTTCTGACCCAGTGTGTGCTGTAGTCTCCTCACTGCACTTTGGTTCACCCTGTACTCGATCTGCTCAGCTCTGAGAACAGATAAAATCAAGTGGTATAAAAGGAGAAATATCGTCATAAATAAATTAATAATAATAATAATTCATCTCCACTTCACATTTTCATATGCTGGGATCTCTATCAAATGTAATCATTTATGAACGGCCATATTTGGGCCATTAAAGGAGTTCCTGGGAGGCCAGCGTTTCAGACGTGAAGCAGGATGTGTGTTCGTGGCTTTAGTGTCCTGGGAAAACGTTTTACCTTGATGGTGTCCAGTAATGAAACTCTGGGATGCATGGATTAGTGCAGCAGGGGATTATATAGAGAAAGTTTTTACACTCTGTTCTATTAGTCTCCACAATCCCGGTTTGACTTGAACGCAGCACAATATACATTACATTCCGGACATAATTATTTTTATATTACATAATGTATTATTACGATATTATTGTGAAGTAGTTCACTGTTTGGAGTGTATTTACTGTATATATCTAATAGCAGTGTGTGTGTGTGTGTGTGTGTGTGTGTGTGTGTGTGTGAAGATTTCCACTTACTCCTTGGATTTAGAGACGGCCCCCATCCTGACCAGAGCCGACAGAGCGTTCTTGTGTGTGTCGGAGGACAAACACTCATACGACAGTACCTCACCTGAAGAGGGAGACATGGAGAGAGAGAGAGACAGGGAGCTTGAGGAGGGGACATGGAGAGAGAGAGAGACAGGGAGCTTGAGGAGGGGACATGGAGAGAGAGAGAGACAGGGAGCTTGAGGAGGGGACATGGAGAGAGAGAGAGAGAGGGACAGGGAGCTTGAGGAGGGGACATGGAGAGAGAGAGAGAGACAGGGAGCTTGAGGAGGGGACATGGAGAGAGAGAGAGAGAGACAGGGAGCTTGAGGAGGGGACATGGAGAGAGAGAGAGAGACAGGGAGCTTGAGGAGGGGACATGGAGAGAGAGAGAGAGACAGGGAGCTTGAGGAGGGGACATGGAGAGAGAGAGAGAGAGAGACAGGGAGCTTGAGGAGGGGACATGGAGAGAGAGAGAGAGAGAGACAGGGAGCTTGAGGAGGGGACATGGAGAGAGAGAGAGAGAGAGACAGGGAGCTTGAGGAGGGGACATGGAGAGAGAGAGAGAGAGAGAGAGAGAGACAGGGAGCTTGAGGAGGGGACATGGAGAGAGAGAGAGAGACAGGGAGCTTGAGGAGGGGACATGGAGAGAGAGAGAGAGAGACAGGGAGCGTGAGGAGGGGACATGGAGAGAGAGAGAGAGAGACAGGGAGCTTGAGGAGGGGACATGGAGAGAGAGAGAGAGACAGGGAGCTTGAGGAGGGGACATGGAGAGAGAGAGAGAGAGACAGGGAGCTTGAGGAGGGGACATGGAGAGAGAGAGAGAGAGACAGGGAGCTTGAGGAGGGGACATGGAGAGAGAGAGAGAGAGAGACAGGGAGCTTGAGGAGGGGACATGGAGAGAGAGAGAGAGAGACAGGGAGCTTGAGGAGGGGACATGGAGAGAGAGAGAGAGACAGGGAGCTTGAGGAGGGGACATGGAGAGAGAGAGAGAGAGAGAGAGAGAGACAGGGAGCTTGAGGAGGGGACATGGAGAGAGAGAGAGAGACAGGGAGCTTGAGGAGGGGACATGGAGAGAGAGAGAGACAGTGAGCTTGAGGAGGGGACATGGAGAGAGAGAGAGACACAGGGAGCTTGAGTAGGGGACATGGAGAGAGAGAGAGACAGGGAGCTTGAGGAGGGGACATGGAGAGAGAGAGAGACAGGGAGCTTGAGGAGGGGACATGGAGAGAGAGAGAGAGACAGGGAGCTTGAGGAGGGGACATGGAGAGAGAGAGAGACACAGGGAGCTTGAGGAGGGGACATGGAGAGAGAGAGAGAGACAGGGAGCTTGAGGAGGGGACATGGAGAGAGAGAGAGACAGGGAGCTTGAGGAGGGGACATGGAGAGAGAGAGAGACAGGGAGCTTGAGGAGGGGACATGGAGAGAGAGAGACAGGGAGCTTGAGGAGGGGACATGGAGAGAGAGACAGGGAGCTTGAGGAGGGGACATGGAGAGAGAGAGAGAGACAGGGAGCTTGAGGAGGGGACATGGAGAGAGAGAGACAGGGAGCTTGAGGAGGGGACATGGAGAGAGAGAGAGAGACAGGGAGCTTGAGGAGGGGGCATGGAGAGAGAGAGAGACAGGGAGCTTGAGGAGGGGACATGGAGAGAGAGAGACAGGGAGCTTGAGGAGGGGACATGGAGAGAGAGAGAGAGACAGGGAGCTTGAGGAGGGGACATGGAGAGAGAGAGACAGGGAGCTTGAGGAGGGGACATGGAGAGAGAGAAAGAGAGACAGGGAGCTTGAGGAGGGGACATGGAGAGAGAGAGAGAGACAGGGAGCTTGAGGAGGGGACATGGAGAGAGAGAGAGAGACAGGGAGCTTGAGGAGGGGACATGGAGAGAGAGAAACAGGGAGCTTGAGGAGGGGACATGGAGAGAGAGAGACAGGGAGCTTGAGGAGGGAGACATGGAGAGAGAGAGACAGGGAGCTTGAGGAGGGGACATGGAGAGAGAGAGACAGGGAGCTTGAGGAGGGAGACATGGAGAGAGAGAGACAGGGAGCTTGAGGAGGGGACATGGAGAGAGAGAGACAGGGAGCTTGAGGAGGGAGACATGGAGAGAGAGAGACAGGGAGCTTGAGGAGGGGACATGGAGAGAGAGAGACAGGGAGCTTGAGGAGGGAGACATGGAGAGAGAGAGACAGGGAGCTTGAGGAGGGGACATGGAGAGAGAGAGACAGGGAGCTTGAGGAGGGGACATGGAGAGAGAGAAAGAGAGACAGGGAGCTTGAGGAGGGGACATGGAGAGAGAGAGAGAGAGACAGGGAGCTTGAGGAGGGGACATGGAGAGAGAGAGAGAGACAGGGAGCTTGAGGAGGGGACATGGAGAGAGAGAGACAGGGAGCTTGAGGAGGGGACATGGAGAGAGAGAGACAGGGAGCTTGAGGAGGGAGACATGGAGAGAGAGAGACAGGGAGCTTGAGGAGGGAGACATGGAGAGAGAGAGACAGGGAGCTTGAGGAGGGGACATGGAGAGAGAGAGACAGGGAGCTTGAGGAGGGAGACATGGAGAGAGAGAGACAGGGAGCTTGAGGAGGGGACATGGAGAGAGAGAGACAGGGAGCTTGAGGAGGGAGACATGGAGAGAGAGAGACAGGGAGCTTGAGGAGGGGACATGGAGAGAGAGAGACAGGGAGCTTGAGGAGGGAGACATGGAGAGAGAGAGACAGGGAGCTTGAGGAGGGAGACATGGAGAGAGAGAGACAGGGAGCTTGAGGAGGGGACATGGAGAGAGAGAGACAGGGAGCTTGAGGAGGGAGACATGGAGAGAGAGAGACAGGGAGCTTGAGGAGGGGACATGGAGAGAGAGAGACAGGGAGCTTGAGGAGGGAGACATGGAGAGAGAGAGACAGGGAGCTTGAGGAGGGGACTGGAGACTGACTGAGTAAAAGTGACTCGTAGTCATGTCTACCCAGCTTGCTGGTTTCATCGAGTCAGGAATGGAAAATATCTGTAAGCAATGGGAAAAGTCTCTATAGAACCTTATTGGAACTTTGGTTCGTCACTGACTTGTAATTGACTTGTGGTCTAACTTTGGTTAGAACTGATAGTATGAAATTAGCGCTGTCAATAGATTCGAGATTTTCACCCTAGTTAATCAGTCATAGTCTGTAATTAATCACGATTAATTAATTAATTTTAAAAAGGTTGGGTTTGAATCACAGAGCCTGAGCCTCCCACATCTTATATTTAATGTATTCTTGTAAAAATAGTCCGTCCTGAAGGCAGTGCGAGCACACAACTTTCATCTAAAAGCTTTTTATAATGAAACCTGCCATTCAAGACCTGGTGATGTTTCCTCGGTCGTCTTATTATACATGTTAAATGTGATATCACACACAGCCGGGTCACCGCGCGGCGACTATGGAAAGCCATTGGGGTCAAATTTGGTCATTTGATTAATTTTCCGTCAAAGAAATACTGTAGTAACGCGTTGAAATGTCTAGATTAATCACATGCGCAACAACACGTTAAGATTGACAGCTATAATATTGACAATCTATTGTGCTTGTGTTTAGCACAGTCGGCCTTGCACCTCCAGGGTCCGGGTTCGATTCCCGCCTCAGGGCCTGTGTGTATGGACTTTGCATGTTCTCCCTGTGCTTGGTGGGTTTCCTCCGGGTTCTCCGGTTTCCTTCCACAGTCCAAAGATATACAGATTAGGCTAATTGGCGTTCCTAAATTGCCTGTGTGATGGATTGGTACCCTGTCCAGGGTGTAACCCCCCCCCCCCACACACACACATGCCCTACTGCAAGTCTCCTAGGATATTCATAGGAATGAATGAATGAATGAACCACCTCCTCTGGTAGGTCTTGTTAGTGCCCTATGCTCACCTGAGAGGAAAAGCTTCATGACGGCAGCGCGGACGTCAGGCACGAAGCTTTTCTCCGTAAACGTCTGAAATGTCTCCTCACACAAAATTCGAAACACCACCTAAAACCAACACCAGGTAATAAATACCCTCACAGAATTACTGAGACAGTCAGTTTCCAACAGTAAACCAACAGGCTGCAATAAAAACTAAACTCTCACCTGGTAGGTTTCAATAAACGGCGCAAGAGCGGAGCCGAGGACGGCGATGGTGTCCCGCTCGTCTTCCATCGGACTCAGTCTGTGGTCGGAGCTGCTCAGGGCTCCACATCGCAGCAGGCCGGAGCAGCCCTCCTCAAAATCCTGACACAGACACGGAGAGACATGGGATCTGGGACAAGAGACACTGAGGACAAACTGACCTCCCTATTGTAGGACCAGAGATCCACTGACACGATGCTTCAGGAACCAGGAGACCGTTACAGCATCAGGCACATTTTATAATATCTGGCAACCTTTCTTAACTTTTGTTGATGATATGAATGCAGGTAATATGGTACTGTAAAGAATGGCTGTGGGGAAGATTATTTACGCTCTTATTATTATTTTCTTTTGTACGGACGGATCTGGGTCCGGTTTCCCGATAACGATTGATCTTTAGCGCTTAAGAGCGTTTTCTACGAGTCATTTTGCGAACGTTCGTTATTGTTTCACGTGCGTTTCCCAAACATGCATTTAACACAAGTTGCACGTACAGTAGCCCTGTTTTAAGTACTACTTACGAGTCACTAGGGTTAGGGTTAGAGATACATCAGTATATATATCTATATCTATATGTATATACGTCACCTGCTGAAATGTCACGCTGTAGAATGGCTCGTCATTGTTGCACATGCTGTTTAAGCAATCCATCGAAGCTTTGATTTCCGATTTTTCTACTTGTGTGAATGTATATTCAACTCGAATAACATAAAACGTTCTGTAATTTCTTCTTGAGCAAGTTTAAAAACATAAATAAACTGGAAATGTCGTTCTGTAAAAACACTGTCTTGCTCCAATCTCGCATAAAACTAATTCTACAAACATAAAACAAGAATGCGTTTGGACATCAGGGAGGAAGATGAAGAGGAGGAGGAAGAGAATGTAGTCGAGATGAGGCTTCATGATGCTCAACCAAGACATGTTCAACATGGCTGGGTTTCATGCACGCCAGCAAGTCATCCTTTATTTGTGTCCTCTTTAAAGCACATTAAATATTTTCTATTAAATACATTTGTACTGTACCCTCGAAAAGTCCTTTTATTTTTCATTCTAACATTTATTATGTCATTTTAATTTTATTTCTTAATTCATTTTTATTTCTATATTGAATTGTGTAATGAGTAGAAAATAGAAATAAATAAAAATATACGTACAAATAAAATGAAAAAATTACTTTGAAGAGAAGTAAATTTTAGGTGCAATTTGCCAGTTGTCCAGCAGGTGGCCTCATAACTGTCTCCTTACGATGCACTTAAGGCTTTACGATTAACTCCAGAGCACTCGTAGATCTACGAGGTTTTCCAAGTGCTACTTAAGTTACGATGGTTTTGGGAAACAGACCGTAATATTAAGATCATTCGTACGATCATTTTTACGAAACTACTTAGGCTTACGATGCTTTTGGGAAACGCAGCCCTGATTGGTACGAAACACACCAGTGGCACACTGTGGCCAACCTATTGTAAAACCCTATTCTTTATCATTATTGAGGAAGTGTGCGTACACACACATGATGCGAGTCGTTTCAGTCTCACCTGCGCTGCACAGCCTGGCATGAAGATGAACTCGTTTGACAAAAGATCTTGCAGGAAACAGAAGCGAGTAAAGACGTCCTCTGTAGAGGAAACCACACTGGTTATCAATCTGCGTCTCCCCATCGCAGATACACAACCTTGTACCCACAAACTTCACATTTAGAGTATAAATAGTTTTTTGTTTAGTTTTTTTTTATTTAAATTACACATCCGTATTTTACAATGTTATCTACAAATGTATCCGCTGAACATGTGTGCAAAAGTGTTAAATTATTAGCATAATTTACACGCACCTTTGCTGTAGCTTGGAGCCGTTGTCATGGCAACAGCCACCAGGGTGGGACGGGTGAACACGTGCAGCGCTTGGTTCCTGTAGGAGGCGCACATGAGCACCGTCGACGCTCGATTGAGCACGGCCTCCTCTTGAGTGACGGGTCCCGGCCGCGCCTCCTCGACCAGTCGGACACGCCCGTTCTCGAGGCGTGCTACAGCGTGATGCAGGGCCATGCTGGACGACATCACCTCAGAGTCAGGAAGCTGCACTACAAAAATACAGGAAATAAATAAATAAATAAATAACTGGCATTACACACGGTATACTGTAAACACATTTAAAAAAAATAAATTTGGTTGTACATTATATTAACATAATATTAATATCTTCATCATACTGTACACAGTATATACACACAGACATTATACTATATATAAACACTATATAGTGTGTGTGTGTTATTAATATAATCATATATATTTTATTAATACTATGTCTTTTTTTATTACTATTTTATTATTATTATTTATTATTTTCTTTAAAAAAGTTTCCTGAATGGTGGTGGTAGCATGGTGGTGGTAGCATGGTGGTGGTAGCATTACACGTTGGGGTTGTTTTTGATGGAATCATGAGGTAGCAGGAGAATTCTTCATCAAAACCTCAAATCATCAGCTCAATAAGGAACAAACAAGGAGGTGTTGACCCCAAAACACACTGGTTGTGGAGTAGATAAAGCTGATGAAGCTTTTGAAGCCTCAACACCATTGAAAACTCATTATCTGTGGTAGGAAACCAAATTCTGCCAGGAAGAGATGTTGAATATCCACCCAGAATTCTTCCAGAAGCCTAAACGGATCTGCTAAAAGTGAATGTCGCTAAGAGACGTCCAACCAAATGACCCTGTGTTGAATTTCGGAAAAACCCAAATTAAATCGAGACTTGAATCACATTCTTGGGGTTCTCCTCTCCTATTAAAGCTGTGTGTTGTACAATCAGTCTGCCGCAGATGAAGATGGGTGAAGAACAGCAACCTACAGTCTTCTACAGTCACCAAAAGTAAGATACTGGAACAACTAACAGTAACCAGCAAGAAATGTCTCATAAAGTACAGTAACCTATAACTCGACCATATTCACGTTCTGCTCCTGAAACGAGGCTCATCTGTCAACGATCTGTGAAACTGTACCAGGCCAGTCGATTCGAGCTCCAAGTTGAGCAGCGAGTGTCCTCAGGCGCAGGGTTTTATGGGTAAACGTGTCCCAGGCCACGCCATCGGGGTTCTGGAGCAGGACCAGAGCCATGAGACTCCACGGCCGGAGAACCAGGCCATGCTCCTGCAACCGCACCAACAAGTGAGCGACATCAGAAGTGAACTCCTGCAGCTCCGCACTGAGCTTCATCGGCAGATCCCTGAGAGAGAGCGAGACAGACAGAGGTGATGTCATGAAGTCAGACACAATAATAGACGATTAATTTTTACGATTGAGGTCGTATGAGCAGGACACAAAACACTCCTGTCATTTACCTGGGGATGAGGTTGTACTGCCCGCGGTGGATCGTCCCCTCAGCCAGTTCTCTCACAGACACCGGGGTCCCGAAATGCACGTGCATGCAGCCGTAATGTTCCTCCAGAACCCGGCGGGCCTTCAGTAAACCCTGCGCACACACACACACACACAGTTGACCGTCATACTGTTGTCATTCCTAAACCTCCAAATGTTACTATAAATGACTAAAATCCTGACAGGTGGTGCAGTTGATATAAAACACCATCGGCACATCGGCACGTCCCGGAGAGTCTCAGCCGTTACTCAGTTACTCGATCAATGTCAAATCTACTGTAAGCTTAGTGTGATAAGAGGATGAGGAGGTAGGCGTGACGGACGGCACCCTGGTGGTCTCTCGCGGTTTGGGGACGCCGAGCAGCTCGTGAGCAAGCAGGGATTCCTCCAGCACGCGATCGTAGCTGATGCTGATGGGAACCAGGGTGATGTCGTACACCTCGGATTTAAAAAACGGCTCCAGGATCATCTGCATCATCCCTACACACCCACACACACACACACACACACACATTCACCATGTTACCGTAATGCAGTACAAGCAACTTTACTGTGACATATACAGACAATCCGTGATTAATTACAGCAATATGATTTGTGTCTTTTCAGCCGATTATATTTATTTGTAACGTCACAACAACTGCTGCATGTCCGTATTTATTTTAACTACAAAGCAATCGAAGCAGTTGTACATTTTAATATGAATTTACACACTCGTATGCTTCTAGTATCGCTGGAATTAGCATACCCAGTTTGGGCTTCAGAGACTTGAGTGTCCTGCTGCGCAGTCCTTCAACGAAAAACTCCAGCGGAGCAAAACCCGTCTGCAAACACACACACGGTTACACGTAAGGCGAGGTGAAGTAATGTAGGCTGTGTTTCACCACAACTGGCCCACGCGAAGTGAAGGTATGCGACTGAATATCATACTTAGATTAAAAAAATAATAATAATAATTAAAAAATATATAAAATCGTGGCGGTGCTGGGATTGAATCCCTGACCTTTCAATCTTAGCTCTACCCCTTTGAGCCACCGCTGTCCTCTAAGGCCACATGATTTGTAAGTGTTAAGAGTTAAATAGTGTAATTGTTTTACCCGCACTACGGTCCTGACGTACTCCGAGAGTACGGCCCAGTAGAGCTTATCCGAGCCGATCGCGCGCCGAATAAAGAAAGCTCCGGACCGGCGCAGGATCTCACCGATCAGAGACATTCCCATCAGCGCTGGAGGAGAAATTGGGAACAGAAAGGTAAGGTTGGCGCACGTGTTTGAATCATGAACACGATTCAGTATTTTAAGGAGAACAGGCAGTTTCCGCTTGTCTCTAATAGATACTTGCGAATTCCAGCAGCGATGACGGGGATGGACAGATCGTAGGTGAACATGATGTAGGAGATGACCAGGAAGTCGATGTAGCTCCTGTGATTGGGCATCAGAATGACCGGATGTTCCTGAATGGCCTGCTGGAGCTGTGAGGGGGCGGAGTCATGAAATGATTACAAGATGACGACCTGTTGCGGTTCGTTACCATGAGCTTGGAAATGTGAGACGGGGAGGAAAATCGATTCAGTCACATATCGTCATTCTTTTGTGTGTCGTTTCCTGTATCCACTCCAAAATCAAAATTAAAAAGGTGAATTATTCATTTAAAAATACTAGAAAATAATAATTTTAAAAATTATTTGACAAGTTTGTTTAGAATTGTAACAAAATCTGGTAAAACAAAACGTAGAATTGGGACATTTATAAAATTGTGATACTTAAAGTAATCGCCCCCTAGGTATCAGTAGTTGACTTTTTTATGTTTCATTTTTTTTTTTAAACAAAGTTTCACATGTGTCAAAGGATTAAAGCGTTAATGCTAAAAACGATAAAAACACCACGATGATGTCGGTATAGAGATTGTCTCTAACCCGTGCAAGTCCGTCCTCGTTCACCCGTATGGAGCTGAAGAGCCTCTTGAAGACTTTGGTGAACGTGAACCCCATGAGGCGGATGAAGTTCAGCTGCAGGTTCTGACTCATCTCCTCCAAGATGCTCACAGCCTCGTCCTTCACACACTCGCGCGGCTCGCCCGACTCCTCGGCTATCTGCACGGAACGTAAGCGCATCACTGTGAGTACATAGCAGAACATAATTATAATAATTATAAGAGATGTGACAGCGTTGAACAATTTGTATGAAATGTCATCCATCAATAAATTGTTGATTATTTTCCTATAACAAAATGCCTTATTGTTGTTGTTGTTTTACATCACCTCGGAGATAACGTAGCGTAGATACTGTGACTCCTGCACCATCCTGTTGAGGGCGCTCGGAGACAGATGCGTGGCTCCTCGATACGGCTGAGCGGTAAAAGTCCGGAGGGCGTGGCATATATCGCTGCCCCGCCTTCTTTCCTCCAAGACGTCCAAGATGTTTCCAGACTCTGATTTTAAGCTGTGTGCTCTCTGAAGGAGCAGAGGATACAGCACACCGTATAGAGTTGACGTAACTCGAAACGTTATTTCAGCAACATTTATGCTAAATCTAATTATACCACAGCTAGTTCAGACCGAGCAATCTGATTGGACGAGAGACGTTATCCCACGAGTGCTGATAATGGACAGTAACAACACTGGGACGTTTCACATCTCTCAATCTCATTATTATCTCATTATATACACAATCTTCTTTTCATTTAGTGACGCTGCTTTGATATAACGGTCATTGTTTAAAAAAATGCAACATCTGATATTACAGCACGACAGCATGACCTCGAGTGAGTTACGGTTATTAGATCATCGTAATGACAATTACAATCATTTGTTAAACAAATGTTTCACTCCCTTTTATGATTGCCATGATACATATACTTACAATTTATCCCTATTCGTTAACTTTGAAACACTGAATATGACTTTTGTCCCGATACTTTACGTCCCGATATAATGTTGGATTAAAGTATCGTGATGTGATGTTTGTGTAAACACACCGCTATTGAACTTCACTTGAATTGTTTATGTAAGTTTTTTGAGCTATTATGGTTTAAGCAGTAACATCAAAGCTAAAACATGAAACATTTGTACACTTCATGTATCTTTATGACTCTAAACTATTGCAGTGTTTATTTTAACTTTGAAGTCTGCTTTGAAGTTTGTCCTCTCGTGCCTTTGTCCATCTCTTGCATATGTTTTAGTGTTTACAGCTTCTTCTTTTTTTTTTAGAGACAATGCGCGTGTCGACTTCAACAACTAAACAAAACAACACACACACACACACACACACACACACAGAGAGAGAGAGAGGAGATTAAAAACATGCCCCTTACCAGTACCCGGTCCATGACTGCAGGTGCATTAAAGCTTCTCCTCCAGCCGGGTAACGACTCGGTCCACGCGCGAGCCCCAATCACCGGCCCCGGTTCGGGAAACTCCTCCTCCTGAGAGTTGTCGCGCGACTTGTTGCACCGCGAGCGCCTCCACCTGCCGCGATGTTGTGTCCGGGATTCGAATCTTAAAGGAGTCGGTTCTTTAAATCCAGGCGCGGGAAATGATCAAAGAGTCGACTCCGGAGCTCGAATAGAAGAGCGAACAGACACACACACACACACACAGTCTGAGTCGACTCCGAACATTTCGCTCTTTATGTGATTCACCACATTTTCACACACATTCGCTTTATTATTTTAAAATTAAAACAAGAACCGATTCAGTTGTTTATAACTCCATGAGTGTGTGTTTGGTTTTTTAGTCGGACACTAAAGATTTGTGGAGATTCAGATACTAGTGTTATAAGTTCACTTCAGTCTTTATCCAGGGCAATAAACAAAGAAGTATCAAGTCTGATGAATCGACTCCCACTGTTTTGAATCTGAATCGGAGTCGACTCCTGGCCTACTTTCAGTTGGAATCCCTCCATCTAATCTGCTGAATAGTTCAGCTGAGAGACTTTATTCTTTCCCCTTACAACAACACAAGTGCAGAACTAAGAAACTTTACTTGGAAAAACACAGCTGTTTTAAAAGACAAAACAAATACTCATAGTTTTTAATGTTTTACAAAATGTATAACACAAATTATAAACCAAATCAGGGCAAAAATGTTCCTTTGTATGTGTACAGTATATCAGTTACACACCTTCTAATTATGTCACCACAACAACAATCAGTTATTATTTTATTATCTACTATCGTAAGTACATTGTTGACGGTTAAAGAGTTTGTAGAAATAGTTAAAAGATTAAAGCTAATAATAATCTGCTGATCTTTAATGTAATCAATGATATTATTATTTTTTTTATTTTTTTATTTGAGGTTGAAGTCCACGTACATGTCTGTCTGTCTGTCTGTCTATCTGTCTGTACAGCAGAACTCTCTGTCTAACTTATTAATACAAAGAAATCACATTCTGTAAGGTTGAAATTCACTTATACCACACATAACAGCGCTGTTATTTCAGCCAAAGTGAAAATATGAACTAATCCCAGTAAAAATATTCAGTTTATCTTCTCTAATTAATATCTATTATGTTTGTTTACATTGAGACAGTAGCGCATTAGTAGATTATTTTAAAGTAGAGTCTTGTACTATATATTTTTTTCAGCCATGCATATATTCTCCTGGAAAGTTATTTATTTATACATTTTTATGTTATATATGGAAATACTGAATGATTTTGTACATAATTATGGAGAAATGATAAACATACACCACCGTTCAAAAGTTTTAGATCACTTTCTAACTCCATGATGGTTCCTGATGTTTATTTCTTTCTACATTGTAAAGTTTTGCTGAAGGCGTTCAAAAACTGCATGAATCTCCTTTGAACAGTTGATATTGAGATGTTTCTGCTACTTCTGCTCTGTAAAGACTTCATAACGCCTCTAATCTGAGCTGCTGTTAATTGGTCATTTTTCAGGCTGATAACTCTAAATGAACTTCTCGTCTGCAGCAGAGGGAGGTTTTGGTCTCGTCCTCCTGGGACGGCCTTCATGAGAGACAGTTTCATTATGGTGCTGGACGGATTTTGTAAATGCACTTGACACAATACTGTTCTTGCAGGAACTATTACAGAAAGGCCGACCTCTGTGTCTTACAATAACAACTAACTGGTGTTTTTCTTGTTGTTACGTAATTACCTAATTCCATATGTGTTATTTTATAGTTTTGAAATCCACAGTATTGTTGTAGAATGTAGAAAATAAATCACTAAACAAAAACAAAGAAATTTGCAAGTGATCTAAAACTTTTGAACGGTATTGTACTGTATGTAACAAAATTGGTACAGCATATAATATGGTTCCTAAGACTTTTGCACATTACTGTATATATATATATATATATGAGAAACATGAGACAGATATGTAAGATTCATGTGTTTTCAGACACAAGATCAGTTCAGTCATTCAGATCAGTTTATTTTGTGAGAAACAGCAGAAAACAAATCTTCTAAAAAGTACAGAGAAGACAATACGCCATGGTTAGGCTGATCTTTCATAGAAAGAATAACATCACGCAGAGCCAACCGAGTAACATCTTGACCTTAAGGTTTGATCCTGAAAAATATATATAATCATATAATATTTGTGCTATTAGGAAAATACAGTAAAGCTTGTATAAGATGCTCCTCAGAGCACCACTACGAGAAACACAATTCAATAAATACATTCTGCATCAGCTTCAATGATTTCTTCATTAATATCGATATGTCGTTATAGATATGATAGAACGTACAGTGTGAGGACACGGACAGGCCAGAGGACAGGCGGCGAAATGTCTAGCATGAAATATCAAACAACTGAAATGTAACTGAAATGTAACAGTCCCGCGGTTTAATCCTGAGCTTGAGTTCTCAGGATTCTGCGGATTAATTTCAAGTCATTAAAACAGACCTCTCACATACGGCGGATGTCAAAGAGTGTGTGAATGTGTGTGTGGTGGATATCTAAGCCGTGTTCCTGCCTCAACATGGATCCATGAGGATGAAGATCTTACTGAAGACGAAGAACAAAAGAAAATGTCTATATTTTTACGTCTTAGAGTAGTGAAATATTATAAATATATTATGAAATATTTTTCACAAGCCTATAATCACATTTTTGGCTACAGCGATAAACACACTCGTCTCTGAGGCAGCGGACTGATTCATTTTCTTTCTTTCTTTTTTTTTTTTTTTAGGAGTACAGCTTTATAAAGTGCCAGTGTACGATCGATATACTGTACATGATTAATGTTTCAGACTTTTTTCAGGGTTTTTTTCTCTCTCGCGTGAGACGTCAGTCATGGTTGCATTATTAATTTTATCAAAAAACAAAAAATATAAATAAAGAAATCCGTCCCATAATCCTGTTCACCATCGACGTAAGGACTTTTGAATAATTCTCTGTAACAGCATGTCTCAAAGTGTTTCAGAACCACAGCGGTTATTTGGTAACAATCACATTCGCACCCTTTCTCTATTTTTTTCCTCCTTTATCATAAAGTTAAGACGTTAAGAAAAGGAATCGCTACTTGGCATAAACTCCTCCTCGGTCCTGAAGACTTATCTCGGAATGTGTTGGGAAAACTTTGTAAATGTTTCATAAAAGTGCTGACAGCGGAGACTCCCTTCCATGCATCAATTTTTTTTTTACTTTACTGCATCGACTGTGTTTCTAAAACAAGCATGTCAGTATAAACCTGCGCTACTGCCTGAGCTGATGATAAAGAAAATAAATCAACACCCTCTAATCACCCATCAGAATCCAGCATGTTATACATCTACTAAGAAAATGTACAGTTGTTGTTGTTTTTTTTAACATAAAGGTAATGTCGAGATATGCAGCACTTTGTGCGTGTTCGTGTTCATGAGCGTGTTTCAGCTCTTGGCCGTGGCTGCACACTCACACCCGTCCACCAGGGGGAGCGGCTCTCTCCAGAAGGTGAAGTGGCTGTAGGTGTCGCTGCAGGGGAAATCCGACGAGCTCGATCTCTTCAGGAGCGGGAAGATGTGATCCACGACCTCGCCCAGACGCACGTACCTGCGCGTACACACAACCTCTCTTTCATCTGACTCTCCTGTTGCCATAGTAACCAGCTCGAAATTGCTAAACTTTTCTAAATGTAAGATAATCGAAATCCTTATGTCTATGATACTGTAAGGACACACACACACACACACACACACAGTACTGTACTTACGAGGAGATGTTGGTCTTGGCGTGTTCCTGCACCAGCTCTCCTTTTGGATTGACAGTAAAGATCCTGTTTAAGAGAACGCCCACTTCCTTATACGAATACACGTCCTGTAAGCAACATACTGTAGTCAGTATACACTGTTTTATATGACACAGGAGGAGATCCCGAACATGAATCTGGGCCTGCAGTGTTCTCACCGTGGCTCTGTTCCCGAAGGCGGCGTAGAAAGGTTGTGTGTTTGGATAAAACAGGTGTTTAATGTCAGTCAAGCATTCCACCTTAAACTTCTCCGGCTTCTTCTCGATCACCTCCCTACAAATACACACACCAGCACGCCATTAGTGTCTGCGTGTGTGCATGTGTGTGTGTGTGTGTGTGTGTGTGTGTATGTGAGTTGGTGTATGTTCTGACCGGTGCAGTACTGAGAACAGGCTGCTTGGACTAAGCAGTACGGGACCCTGGGGCAGGACGGTGCCGCTCTCATTCACCCAGTGTAAGTATCCTCTGGTCATGTTCGCCATGCCGATCGCCCGCGCTGAGCAGTACATGAACTTATAGCCGTTCCTACAACACGCATACACACACAAAACTCTAAGTATGTTGTCTCGAATCATAATAAAATGACTAAACTTAGTACATTATACTGTATTTACAAAAATTACTTTTAATATTAAACAATTCAAATACACAATACAGTACAATGTAGTGTTTATTAGCTCGATGGTGTGCTTGAGGTCAGAAATGCCTTATTTAATATTCATTCAGCTATCCTAAAATAGAGAAAATAACTATAACAATATTGAGAAAATTATCTAAATCTTGAAAATAATTTTGGCTCAAACACCACGTGGTGTGTATTAGATTCATGTTGTTTATGTTTATGTTGAGTCAAAGTATAAATTATAAATAATAATAATAATAATAATAATAAAGTATACTAAAACTCTAGACTAACTATTCTTTTAAATGAAGTAGACTATAATTCCAAAGTACGTATACCAAAACCACTCCAATAAGCAAATCAACTCTTTTAAAGTGACTAAAGCTCTTAACATCAGTAAAATGTATACTAAAGTATACAAAAACCTCAGACATAAGTCTACTAAAACTTCTGAAGCAAATATATTAAACTTGTAAAGTAAGAGTACTAAAATTACTGAAGTAAATGTACTAACATTTCTCAAATAAGTATACTAAAATTACTGAAACAAGTATACTAAGACGTCTACAGTAAAACAGAAGCAAGTATACGAAAAACTTCCAAAGTACTTGTCGTTAACTCCTCAGTCCTGAAGACTTATCAGAATGTGTTGGGAAAACTTTATGTTGACCCCTTACACGAGTCAGTCAAATAAAATGAAATATGAATAATATTAACAATAATAATTAAAAAAATAAAGTAAACTATGATTCTTAAAGTAAACTAACATTTCCAAAGTAAGTATACTAAAACCTCTACAATAGGCATACTACAAGTTTTAAACCTTAAATAAAAAAAACATACTAAAGTATACCAAAACTTCCAAAGTACAGTAAAACTTCTGAAATAAGTACTGTATATTAAACTTGTAAAGTAAGTGTACTAAAATTACTGAAATAAGTAAACATCTAAATAAGTACACTAATAAGTATACTACGAATTTTAAAGTATGCTGAAACTTCAGAAGTAAGTAAACTAAAACTTCCAAAATAAATATCTTCAAATTTCTCAAGGAAGCATACTAAAAGATAAGTAAGTGTACTAAAATCACTTAAGTGAATCTACTAAAACTTCTAAAATGAGTATAATAAAATTACTTAACCATGTATACTAAGATGTTTAAGGTATACTAAAACTTCTAAAGTAAGTATACTAAAACTTCTAAAGTAAGTATACTAAAACTTCTAAACTAGGTATACTAAAACTTCTAAAGTAAATATACTTACTGAAACTTCTAAAGTAAATATACTGAAACTTCTAAAGTAAATATACTGAAACTTCTAAAGTAAGTATACTAAAACTTCTAAAGTAAGTATACTAAAACTTCTAAAGTAAGTATACTAAAACTTCTAAAGTAAGTATACTGAAACTTCTAAAGTAAGTATACTAAAACTTCTAAAGTAAGTATACTAAAACTTCTAAAGTAGGTATACTAAAACTTCTAAAGTAGGTATACTAAAACTTCTAAAGTAAGTATACTAAAACTTCTAAAGTAAGTATACTAAAACTTCTAAAGTAAATATACTAAAACTTCTAAAGTAGGTATACTAAAACTTCTAAAGTAAGTATACTAAAACTTCTAAAGTAGGTATACTAAAACTTCTAAAGTAAGTATACTAAAACTTCTAAAGTAAGTATACTAAAACTTCTAAAGTAAATATACTTACTGAAACTTCTAAAGTAAGTATACTGAAACTTCTAAAGTAAGTATACTAAAACTTCTAAAGTAAGTATACTAAAACTTCTAAAGTAAGTATACTAAAACTTCTAAAGTAAGTATACTAAAACTTCTAAAGTAAGTATACTAAAACTTCTAAAGTAGGTATACTAAAACTTCTAAAGTAAGTATACTAAAACTTCTAAAGTAAATATACTAAAACTTCTAAAGTAGGTATACTAAAACTTTACAAATATGCATATTAATGCTCTGTCCCCAGCATCCTAACTGGGATATGCAAAAAAAAAAAAAAAAAATTCACTGTGCTGTAAGGTACATAAAAAAAAGAAAGTAAGTATACTAAAACTTGTAAAGTAAGTGTAGTAAAATGACTAAAGTAAATATAATAGAATGTCTAAAATAGGTATGCTAAAATTACTTTTAAAATCCTAAAATTACGTTTAAATCCTTAAAAATACAAGCACTACAGTACATTAACTTCATTAGCTAAAGAGCTCTTTTAATGAAAGGTTTAACTTTCACTGTATCATTCATTCCTCCTTCCTCGAGTAGATCATTTAAACACGCGATGATGGCTCGTATTTTCAGTCACACACTGTTAGATGAGGTAGATGAGGAATTGACCTGTTAGTTGCTCCTGAAAGATGAAGTGGATTAAAAGGTGTGCGAGTGATTGACAGCTGAATGAGCAGCTCTTACTGGCTGACTTTGTGGAAGAGGCGGGCGATGCCCTGGTGCGTCCAGTCTTTCCCCAGAGTGGGCAGGATGTGTCCCAGCGTGTCGGATCTACAGGAACAGACAGATACCATCGTCTCACACACAGTACGTACAGTACTTCATACCGCATGCACACACAATGTACAGTACATGTGTACATTAATGATGCATCTTCTGGCTCTTTAAGCAATAAAATACTGACACTGGAGACTCCTTCCATAACTGATACACAAATAAACATTTCCTCACAGAATTAGAAATGCAGAGATTGAGATACAGGTTCCTGGGGTTACCTGGTGATGGTGCCGTCGATGTCGGAGATGATGATCTTGTCGTCCCAGTTCCACAGGTAGATGGTTCCTTCGCAGCGACACGTGCCCTGGTACTGAGTGGTGACGCTGAACGCCACGTCGTTAGGGCCTTCTTTTAACTGCAGGCTAGCCTGAGGTAGAAGAGCGCACGCAAAGTCGTATAAAAATCATTAAAAAAAAAAAAAAAAAAACAACAACACTAACAAACCAGGTTCATGATCTAACAAAGAAACACTGACGCCAAATGGTCTGAAAAGTTCTTACCAGCTGTTCGGACGTCAGGCGGAGAGTCTTCCTGTAGGACACGCCCCCTTGGCTGAGTGAGGTCTCTGATTGGGTGGAGCCCATGGTCTGTGTACTGGATTGGAGCTCGTCGTCGCTGGAGGAGGAAGAGGATGAGGAGGATTCGTCGTTGCGCCTGTGAGTAAAATAAATGTACACGAGTGACTGGGAACCTCCGCATTATTAACGTTTGTTTGGTAATGAAGAGACATCGACCTGCTGATGGAAGCTATCTTCCCAGAATGCTCTGTTCCTCCAGGGGGTCCGTTAACGGTGGTCGAATCCTGAAAAGCACCAAATCGTGGTTGGATGCATGGAGACAGAAGGTGTTGTGTACAGTGTGTGTGTGTGTGTGTGTGTGTGTGTGTACCGTTTTAGAGCTGCTTCCTCTACCGCGCCACGAGAACCACCAGCGTCCTCCTTTCCTCGGCATCTTCTCCTTCACGATCTTCTCCACGGTGGCCTGCGAGGGACATGCACAGAGCCGAAACACGAGCTCAACAACAACTGAACGAAAATCTCAAAGCAATCAAAACTAACGGAGGAACCAGCATGCAGGAGGAGGAAGAGGAGGAAGAGGAGGAGGAAGAGGAGGAGCTGCAAGTGACCATTGAGGAGGAAATAAACACTGCATTTAGACCAGACTGAAGGAATTCGAGCAGCCAGTGGACACAAGCCGAGCAGGAGAACTGAACAGCGGAGGAGCGAAGGAGAGAGAAAGAGGAGCGAAGGAGAGAGAAAGAGGAGCGAAGGAGAGAGAAAGAGGAGCGAAGGAGAGAGAAAGAGGAGCGAAGGAGAGAGAAAGAGGTTTATTGAAGCAACGATGAAGAATTACTCGAACGGATTCAGTGTGACGCTAAAATATAAGGATCTCATTAGAATCAGTTACAGTGTGTATAATATTATAATATTCGCACAGTTTTATTAATAAACATTTTCATCTAATCGTTATTTATTTTTAAACCTCGCCTACCTTGTATAGTTACTTTCTTACTGCAATGCGGACTTTTATCAAATCCAAAATGTAAATTAATTGCTTTGATGTATTGATTTACTTCCACTCCAGTAGGTAACAGGATGTGTGTGAACACACACACACACACACACACACACACACACACACACACATATATATATGATCACATAAAAATATATCAGCATCACTCTATTACTGTTTTATGGTGTGTGTGTGTGTGTGTGTGTGTGTGTGTGTGTGTGTGTGTGTTACCTTAGGCAGCGGTTTCTGAAAGACTTGCATAGCCAGCAGGATCGGTGCCGCGGTGTTCCAGTTGTAATATCTAATCAGAAAAAAGAGGAAAAAAAGATACATCAAAAAATAAACAAAAAAACAAAAAGAAAGAAATAAAGAAAGAAATAATAATGAAAACAAACAAACAAAAAAGAAACAAAAAACAAACAAATAAGGAACAAAAAAAGAAACAAACAGACAAAGAAACAAAAAACAAAGATAGAAACAAAAAAAAAGAAACAAACAGAAAGAAACAAAATAGAAAAGAAAGAATGCATGAAAGAAAGAAGAAAGAGAGGATTTCTAAAGTTTAAAGCTTATTACTAAAGTTTATTACCAAGCTAAACTTTCAAATGTATTAATGTCTAACTTATTAATTAAATGTAAATATAGCAAAAACTAATGACACTATACAATATGGAGCAATATTTTCGTAGTTTTATATAAACTGATAAACTGTGAGAGCTGTTACTCTGAATGCGTCGGCTGACCAATCAGAATCGAGTATTCAGCGCAGGGTGAGAGCCTGTTGTAGTGTACGTGTGTATTCGTGTTTGTGTCGCTCACTTGGAGCCGATTTTCACCACCAGGTTGGGGTTGTCGATGAGCGTGGGGTTCTCCGCAAACTGCTGGTAGGAGAGCGCCTTCTGCTGGAAGTCTTCTGTATGGACCAAGAAACAGCAGGACATCAGGTCACACAGTGTTAATGGTTATGATCATAATTAACTATTCGTGTGTGTGTGTGTGTGTGTGTGTGTGTGTGTGTGTGTGTCCACCTTTAGAGATCTCTCGGCTGTCGCTCAGTCCTCCACACAGAGAGAGGGCGATAGAGGGCAGGTCAGGGGGCTGATCGGAGTTACTGTCCACGCCGCTGTCCGCCCCTGAGCTTCCTACAGACGGAGGAGACGCGCTCATGCTGCGGCATGCGTTCTCACAACACACACGCCCCGCGCCGCTGTTCTCACTGTCACAGACACACAGACAGTCAGACAGACAGGAAGATAGACAGACAGACAGACAGACAGACAGACAGATAGATAGATAGACATGTAGATAGATAAATACATAGATAGACAGACAGGCAGACAGACAGACAGACAGACAGATAGATAGATAGATAGATAGACATACAGAAAGACAGACCGATATACAGAGATAGATTGATAGACAGACAGACAGATAGATAAATAAATTGAAGGTTTAGATAAACAGACAGACAGGTAGATAGACAGATAGACATACAGATAGACAAATAAATAGATTGATAGGTAGACAGACAAACAGACAGACAGACAGGCAGATAGACAGACAGACAGACAGACAGATAGATAGATAGATAGATAGATAGATAGATAGATAGATAGATAGACAGACAGGCAGACAGACAGACAGACAGATAGATAGACAGACAGACAGACAGACAGACAGACAGATAGATAGACAGG
>CM060107.1:52629217-52681717 GCA_030522415.1 Channallabes apus | reverse complement strand
GGACGTGGCCAGGTACGGGGGCAACGCTTCCTGCACAGGAAACCGCTCCAGTTAGAATTCAGAATGCTGCCGTCACCTAAAATATTATTCATGTGTAACGACATCATATTCGCTCACACGCTTGTGTTTAACAGGCTTAAACATATCGTACGAAGGGGTAGCTCTATGGTTCAGAAGGTCCCAGGTTCAAATCCCACAACCACCACGCCCCTGTTGAGCGAGGCCCCTAACCCTCAACTGCTCAGATGTATAATGAGATAAAAATGTAAGTCGCTGAATGTTCGCAGAAAAGACGGGAGCCACCTCGGCTTGGACAGTCACACGTCCACGCGTCTTTAAAGAAGGACGTCCACGTGTCTTTAAAATGTTTGTACCATTCAAATGTTTCACTAAGAATCTCCTCAACCTACTGTGCTTGAAGTCTTCTGTAAACATCGAACGTTTTTACGCCTTCATTCATGAGGAATTTCATCGCGAGTCCCGGTTTGACTTGAACACACCTCGTGTAATTCTGTAAAGCTGCTACAATGTCAGCTAGGGATGTCGATGATTAACCATTTGTAGATCGATTGCTGTTAAGATCGGAACCGATAAAATGGTTTTAACAGATAATAATCGTTTGTTTTGCACAATATTTCTCCGTAGTTTAACTTGTAGTGGCTGCACTTGGGATTTGACTTGAACACTTTTACATACAACAATTTTTCATTCCTGATTTCCTGATCTTCCTGAAACCTTGAGTACCAGCTGGTAGTGACAACCATTTCATTTATTTTATTTTAACTCAAGCACTTAAATAAAAGGATACACAACAGCTTCCCAGAGCGTTCATGCAAAAAGCAGATTGTAAATATAAAAATAATAATAATAATAATAATAATAATAATAATAATAATAATAATAATAAAATGAATATAATTCAAATAATTCCTAACCAAAAACACAATAAAGTCCAGAGGAGAAGAGGAAGGACCAAGAGGAGGTTTATGGATGCGGTGAGGGAGGACGTGCTAGAGTTACAGTAGATGGAGACTTGGGTATAAACATGTTCTAGACCGACACTGACACTGAGATTTAATAATGAATGAACATCCGTGTCTTGCTAAACTGCTCACATTTCATCATCTAAACCAATCACAGACAAGACTGAGCTCTTCTAACCAATCGCAACACAGAAGGCGGGATTCGTCCTACAATAAGCAGATTGTTTTCAGCTATTTTTTCTTCTACATATTTTTTCATCCCATGATCCAGTTCCAGGATCTGAACAAATTCACTTGTTTATTTTCCTTAAAATATATTTAACATTTGGTTAAAATAAAAACTGTCACTTTAGGATATTTTTATTTTCTTAAAAAAAAAAGTGTTTCTTTTTCAAACAGACAGAGAGAGAGAGCGAGAGAGAGAGACAGATGGAGAGAGATACAGAGACAGACGGAGAGAGAGACAGAGAGAGCGAGAGACAGACAGAGAGAGAGAGAGAGAGAGAGAGACAGATGGAGAGAGATACAGAGACAGATGGAGAGAGAGACAGAGAGAGCGAGAGACAGACAGAGAGAGAGAGAGAGAGAGAGACAGATGGAGAGAGATACAGAGACAGATGGAGAGAGACAGAGAGAGCGAGAGAGAGAGACAGACAGAGAGAGAGACAGGGAGAGCGAGAGACAGACAGAGAGAGCGAGAGAGAGAGCGAGAGACAGAGAGAGCGAGAGAGAGAGATACAGACGGAGAGAGAGAGAGCGAGAGACAGAGAGACAGACAGACAGACAGAGAGAGATGGAAAGAGAGAGAGAGAGAGATGGAGTAAGAGACAGAGAGAGAGAGAGACAGACAGACAGAGAGACAGACAGACAGAGAGACAGACAGACAGACAGAGAGAGATGGAAAGAGAGAGAGAGAGAGAGAGAGAGATGGAGTAAGAGACAGAGAGAGAGAGAGACAGACAGACAGAGAGAGACAGAGAGAGCGAGAGAGAGAGACAGACGGAGAGACAGAGAGACAGACAGACAGACAGAGACAGATGGAGAGAGAGACAGACGGACAATTCTGTGTAATTCTGTGTTTGGGTTTAGCAGATACTTAGCATAGCACCAAATTCACTCTAACCACACACACACACACACACACACACACAAGGACCAGTGATCTGCTTAGCCCCTGCTGGAGTGCAAACCCGCGGGCCTGAGACAGGAGCAGAAGAGAGTTTGACCCTCAGTCAGGTCATGAGAGCGTCTGTGACGCGCAGTATAACCGCGTTAGCGCCGACCGCCTCATAACCACAGCGCACGACCATGCTTTCCTGTTTTGTCGACGCCAGTTCCTCAGGGTGTGTGTGTGTGTGTGTGTGTGTGTGTGTGTGTGTGTGTGTGTTTTAAGTGCTGTTGTGCTGGTTAACACGTAAACGCTTCTTACAGTGAGCTGAGACTGAGTTTATACACGGAGATAAAAAAATCCAAATAAGTACGTAAACATATGATAATAACTGTTTACTTAGGAAAAGGATGACATGACATCATTACCGTGATAAATTAACACTTTACTTTTTAGAACAGTTGAGTTTGATTATTGTTATTATTGTTGTTGTTGTTGTTATTATTGTTGTTGTTATTATTAATGCTGTGAAATGTCAAGTTAGTTCCTGTTCTCGTTTAATCCCCAGCTGTGATCTTCTACGTTTCTCTTTCTATTTCTCTCTGGAAGTCTCTTCATTGTGTTTGTGAATGTCCCGTGCCGTGACTCTGCTCCGCCTCAGACGGCTGAAATCATTTTCATGTCTGTGGGTCCGAATCTGAGACGTGCTAATGAGTACTGAGGTGTAGAGTGAGGAGTGTTTAACAGAGGTTTACAAGGTGTTAAAAAAATAACTTTTACGAATCATTAAGAATTGTTTAGGAGTGTTTCGGATGGGTTACAGTGGATTAAAGTCTGTTCGGTGTCTGTTGTGGTGTTAAAGGATGCGCGCGGGTGTTGAGGACAGTTTAGAATTATTTCAGGACATTAAGGAGCGTTACAGTGGAATAAAGTGATGAAGAAGTGCGAGGGAAAGTTGAAGGGGAGAGATAGAATGTGAAGGTGTGTTAAGGAGAGTTTAGAAGTTTTTAGACATTCTGAGTGGCGTTAAGGAGCGTGTGGAGTATTTAGAAGTGTTAAGGAGTGTGTAAGTGTGTTTAGAATTGTGTTTAGAAGTGTTTAGGGGTGTTTATGAGTATGTAGGTGTGTTTAGGAGTGTGTATGTGTGTTTATAAGTGTTTAGGGGTGTTTAGGTGTGTTTTTAAGTGTTTAGGGGTGTTTAGGAGTGTATATGTGTGTTTATAACTGTTTACGAGTGTGTAGGTGTGTTTAGAAGTGTTTGGGGGTGGTTAGGAGTGTATGTGTGTTTAGAAGTGTTTAGGGTTGTTTAGGACTGTGCAGGTGTGTTTAGGAATGTTTATAAGTGTTTAGGGGTGTTTAGGAGTGTATGTGTATTTAGAAGTGTTTAGGTGTGTTTACTGTAGGTGTGTTTAAGAGTGTGTAGGTGTGTTTAGAAGTGTTTAAGGTTGTTTAGGTGTGTTTAGGAGTGTGTATGTGTGTTTAGGAGTGTGTAGGTGTGTTTAGGACTGTGTATGTGTGTTTAGGGTTGTTTAGGAGTGTGTATGTGTGTTTAGGAGTGTTTAGGTGTGTTTAGGAGTGTGTAGGTGTGTTTAGGAGTGTGTAGGTGTGTTTAGGAGTGTGTAGGTGTGTTTAGGAGTGTGTAGGAGTGTTTAGGAGTGTGTAGGGTTGTTTAGGTGTGTTTAGGAGTGTGTAGGAGTGTTTAGGAGTGTGTTTAGGAGTGTGTAGGTGTGTTTAGGAGTGTGTAGGTGTGTTTAGGAGTGTGTAGGAGTGTTTAGGAGTGTGTAGGGTTGTTTAGGTGTGTTTAGGAGTGTGTAGGAGTGTTTAGGAGTGTGTAGGAGTGTGTAGGAGTGTGTAGGAGTGTTTGGAAGTGTTTAGGAGTGTGTAGGAGTGTGTAGGTGTGTTTAGGAGTGTGTAGGAGTGTTTAGGAGTGTGTAGGAGTGTTTGGGAGTGTGTAGGAGTGTGTAGGTGTGTTTAGGAGTGTGTAGGTGTGTTTAGGAGTGTTTGGGAGTGTGTAGGTGTGTTTAGGAGTGTGTAGGAGTGTTTAGGAGTGTGTAGGTGTGTTTAGGAGTGTGTAGGTGTGTTTAGGAGTGTGTAGGTGTGTTTAGGAGTGTGTAGGTGTGTTTAGGAGTGTGTAGGTGTGTTTAGGAGTGTTTGGGAGTGTGTAGGTGTGTTTAGGAGTGTGTAGGAGTGTTTAGGAGTGTGTAGGTGTGTTTAGGAGTGTGTAGGTGTGTTTAGGAGTGTGTAGGTGTGTTTAGGAGTGTGTAGGAGTGTTTAGGAGTGTTTGGAAGTGTTTAGGAGTGTGTAGGAGTGTGTAGGAGTGTGTAGGAGTGTGTAGGAGGGTTTGGAAGTGTTTAGGAGTGTTTGGAAGTGTTTAGGAGTGTGTAGGAGTGTGTAGGTGTGTTTAGGAGTGTTTGGGAGTGTGTAGGAGTGTTTAGGAGTGTGTATGCGTGTTTAGGAGTGTGTAGGAGTGTTTGGAAGTGTTTGTTGCTGTGTCTTGTACCTCATCGTTCTGGGTCTCTGTGACGAAGAACGCTTCGCCGTTCTCTCCTAGCTTCATCTGCAGACTTACAGGCTCCCCATTCACCTCGATGTCCACCTACACACACACACACACACACATGTTTACATGATTTTTTTAAACACACGGACCTAAAAGAGTTGCATTTATATCTTCGCGCCAGGTCTAGTCACAGTTATATGACATGTCGTGTCCTGATGCCCGGAATGTGGACGCTGTGTGTCTCAGCACTGGACTGGACTCTGTTGTCTACCAGTGGATGTACATTGAGCTACAGGAGCAGGTAAAACCCCAGTAAAAGGTAAAACCCCGCCCCGACACTCACCCCCTGCTCTGAACTACAGTATACACAGGTTTATTTGTATGATCAGAGTGACGTGTCCCGTAGACGACGTGCGGACGCTCACCACTTTCTCACGTGAGCGCAGGACTCCCATCTTGCCGAAGCGGACGTGGAAGGGCGAGCATCGCAGGGAGCCGTCGGGGTGACGCACCACGAGGACGTCGATGCAGCCGGAGAGCGTGGCCGGGTTCAGGCCGCGGTACAGCTCCTTCACCTGCACGAACACCTGCCCGGCCAGCTGCCCCACGTAGTTCATGGTCTGGCTCTAAACACACACACACACACACATATATAACAAATCTAGATGACAACATTCCACGACTGCTTCGTTTTAAATGGGTTTAATGTAACAAATTCGACTGCATTCCATAAATACTGGCACCCCAGTATGACGTTCAACAAATTAGACCGGCAGGAAAGACGATCAGGTTGGAGGAAATACCACGACCTTTGGCACGGTTTTGTTATTGCTACAACAACATGTTTGCGAGGCGTCAGGCTCTGGATTTGGCGTCGGTACAAATCACAAGGTGACTTTCCATGAGAAACCCGAAGCAGCGAAAAATAAGTAAAAGGATGTACTCAGGATCGTCAGGATCTCAATCAAGAGATCCTTTTCCAGCCAATCAGAAGCTGGAAGAAGGTTGTCTAGACCAATCGGTTTTCCTGACTAAAATCGGAGGAAGAAGCAGCGTCGCCGTGTTTAAACACATTTCCGATTTTGGAAACTATACAGTACGATGAAAAAGACCTGAAAGTTTTAAATCCAGGAAATGTCGTCACCGTCCCGGACTATTTCATTGTTCAGGTATCTACACAAAGTTAGAAATGATCACACACACAATGATCTCGCACACCGTTTTTAGTGATGTTATTAAAAGAAGAGTCTCAGTACCCCTTATCTTGGGCGTACGTCTGTAGATATTTACAGACTGGTCCTGATCCAGGACACCAGCCTCAGCTGTCCGTGCAAGTTCCAAAAGAAAGAGGAGACGTCTGACCTCTTCAGAAGAACATAATGTCCTGGTCCTACACCCCCCCCACACACACACACACATCTCAACTCCAGGATAAATGTGATTCTAGTGATGCTAAAATGAACTCTTCATTCTGATTGGTCAGAAGATTTCCATTGATGTTCTCGATCGAACCCGCAGCTCAGGTATAATCGAAGTTCCAGGCGATTGGTTGAAACGCACACATCACTTTCAGATCATTCACTTACTGTCTATACGGCTTTATTCTGTATACAACACACACACACACACACACACTCATATACAGTAAACTCATATCTGCATGTCTTTTAGTCTGTGGGAGGAAACCACCCAAACACTCTGAGGTGCGCACTAATAACATCTGCACTACACACACACACACACACACACACACACACACACAGAGAGAGAGTGACTCATATGTTCATTACGGTTGTCCTACTGTATATGCTGTCCAGATGTTTAATCATTATGTATCTCCACAAGCTCCCTACCTGCACTGAATGTGAAATTGGGACACAGCCCCTGATTAAACATCTGTCCTCAAGATCAAAGACTTCTGAAGAAGGAAACTCTAAACAGGTCATGATGGTGTTTTAAGATATATGCATGTACAGTATAGTGTTTTTTTGTTTGTTTGTTTTTGTTGACATGGCTGTATAGGTGTATAGTCTTTAAAAACATTTCTACATTTAATTTTTCAATCAATATCTTATTAAAACTAACATTAACAGCTTCTTACCTTTTTGTTGAGACCCACAGCAAAACAATCAGTTATTCTTCACTCGTTTCGTCGCACAGCGGATACATAGTGATACACAGTATCAAACAGAAAGTGTGTGTGTGTGTGTGTGTGTGTGTGTTGTGAATGGACTCGGAATGGTATTTCCATTCCACAGCGACGTCGCGTCTCCCAGCTGGCTGACGTCAGATTCAAATAAGCCACAGGGCAGGCAGCCAATCACGTTCCAGTATGCAAATAACCCGGCTCCTCCCGCCCTTTCTCTCCCCCACCCCCCTCCCCTCACTGCTTTCTAGACACCGTCTCAGGCTCGTGCGTGCGCGAGGTTTAAAAACTTTGATGAGGTGATCGAGTGACTGACCAATCACAGCGCGGCGTTCCCCCTCACGCGCTCAAACTGCTTAGTCTTCACAGGCAAATGTACTGTATTTTAGCCTGTATTTTTAAACTGCTTTCTTACAGGAAGTGGTGGAGGAGGTGTTTAAATCTCATATGTACTGTATACACACCCTGAAATTCATCTCACACAAGGGTCTTCTTATAAACTTGTTTTGTTTGTTTACTTTCTATTTCTAGTAAATAAGCAGAAATCTAAAAGTGTGCTAGTGTGTTACTGTTAGTATGCAAAGTTAGTATATAAGCTGTATACAAGTAAGCTGAAACATGATGACAAATGTAAACATTTAGCCTTAGGATTGCATACTAGTGTGAACAAATTGAACAGTATGCATTGCATGAAGCATGCATTCGAACAAGGTGCAGCTTAACAAGGTTAAGGCGCTGGACTGTGGTCATGTGTTCAAACCCCACAACCACCAATTTGTCACTGTTGGGCCATCACATAACCCTGGTCAGATGTATAATGAGATAAAAATGTAAGTCGCTCTGGATAAGGGTGTCTGCTGAATGTAAGCAAAACATTCATATTGCAATATAAATTTTCCCATTAGAAATAATGTAAATACAGGTCATCTGTTCCAGCCACCCAGAAATATTACCAACATTACAAAATAATTGTGGTCTGGCTCTTTCGAAGCAGCTTTCACTGCTTGAACTAAATTCGTAAAAATGCGTGAACTTGTTTCACTTGGCTTTCCACTGACGCAAACAAGTTGTAAACGGCTCCCGGACTTAGTCAGCGTTCAGTTCAGTTCGTAACACTGGTGTGCAAGTTTGCAGCTATTCTAGCTATACGAAAAAGTGTTTGCGCAAGCATCGCTGTATAGTATTCAGGTATGCTACTATGCAGTTTTCAATTATGCAAGTGCAATCATTTTATTTCATTCTGTAAGTGTGCTAATATGATGACAAGAAATTGTGCAAGTATGCTAATGTTATGTGTGCAGATTTTAAGCCAAACAAATGTTAATTTGAATATTAAGAAGTGTGCAGGTAGGGTAGCATGGAGGAGAGCAGGTACAGTAGGAATGCTTTATGCATACTGCACTAATATGCAGGTCTGTGCTGTTAGATTGTTTTCGCATGGTGATATGCTAACATGCTTAGAACAAATACTGTACTTACGTACTTTCACTGCATGCTAACACATTTGCATGCACTATTTCAGTTCTACATAGGCATAGCTGCGCTTATATAGAACTGAATTAGTCTATGCAAATGTGTTAGCACCCAGTGAAAGTATGTAAGTGTCTGGAAAATTTCTTTAATTAGAAAATGAAGCCACACAGCTAGTACGCAAGTATGCCAATTCTTTTACCCTCATTCTGATTCTTATAACGCTTCGCTACAAATAAGCAGCTTTTTCCCCGTTGTGTAAACAGAACAGATTGTTTCTTCGTGGTACAGCATCCAGCAGAACTGGAGGAACTGTCTAGAGCTTCATGGAATCCATACACCTCTACTGTTACAATCAGGATCACATGGATAACCTAAACACACACGCATACATACAGTACACACCCACACACACACACACACAGACCTCGTAATGTATTTCTCATTGCCTATAACTTTGCCTATAATGTTGGTACTGCATACACCCTGTTGTGGTCATTACACATCTGTATAGCAACATATTGTTATGTATTGCAGAATGCCTACTTAGAAGATCTATAAAAAGACACACACAGGACTGTAGAGACGGTCAAGCAGCAGACACACACTTAGCTTGGACTTTATATGATCAGAGTGCCTGCCAGACAGGTCAGGTTACACACACACACACACGCACACACACACAAGAAGCTTGTGCTAGTTGTGAAAGAGTATCAGGTTCATGGGTTCAGCATTCTTCCACTCTGCTCCAGTTTTCTAAACGTAAAGCCTTAAAGCCTTGAAACCGTAGCTTCTTAAGATCTCCATGAATGTGAAATATTACACCATGAAAAATCGTTCATTAGTGCCGTGTTAAACTTTTACCGTGTTATATCGAAATCTAGTCCCATGGCCTGAGGAAACCTCTGATTTAAATCTCACATGAAAAAAATTAAGTAAATGGACCGTCTAGGTGAATGGATACTGTTGGAAAAACCTAAACTAAAATAGCAGAATCACACACATACGCAATTTGGAAACAGCAATTAACCCAATCAGCAGGTCTTTGGACCAAGCACAGGGAGAGCATGCAAACTCTACACACACAGACAGACCTGAGGCAGGAATCAAACCTCAAACCCTCATCCATGGAGGTGCGAATCTAAAGTGCTAACCACTACATCACTGTGGCACCTCGAAACTAAATGTGGGAAACTTTCTCTCTGCATCGTGTGTGTGTGTGTGTGTGTGTGTGTGTGTGTGTGTGTGTACAAAGGTGGATGATGCAGCTGACGTAATATATTGTTTGCTTGTTTAATTTGGGACTTAATGTGCAGAACTTTGAACACAAAAGACACTTTACTTAAAAAAAAAAATAGACAAGTCTAGAACTGGACATACATTCTGTTTTGTTAATTGTTTATACAAAAATGTTCCCAATTTATTACTCAATTTATTAGGTTACCTAAAATTATAGCAATAATTTGCTTAATTTGGGGCTTCGTCTCATATATATATATATATATATATATATATATATATATATATATATATATAAATGTAAATTCTAGAACTGAGCTGAAATACCAATGTTAAATTAATAACAATTTTATAATAATGTATTTATTTAGAGCTGATTTATGCAGTATTTAATAACATTTAAAGCCTTAAATCTGAACACAATGCATCAAAGGTTTACAGACAATATGAACATTGTGCTGACAAATATATCTCTAATACTTTTTAATTGTAATCATGATACTGATAACAGCCAAACATCACTGTTTTTAGATTTATTTATTTTTTAAATAAACGGACAGTTACAGAAGTTGGCAACAATGTTCTTTAGGGTAATAAATACTTTCCATAATAATAATTTGGAATTTTATAACTTCAAAGACATAGCATTTTATTCTCTTTGTGTTTCATGTTAGAATTTGCTACTGTAGCTTATGTTTTCTCAGATCTCTCCTATATACTATCTACAGTAGCCAACATGAGCTAATAAAAAACAAATAAACAAAGTTAAAGTTATTAAAATTATCTGGAATTTTGTAACTAGACTTACTGGCTCACTAACACAGTGAACACGACAATTTAAAAAATAATCAAGGTACAGCCAAATTGCTAACATAAGCTAGCTACTATGAGTTAACAAGCACTACGTTAACCCATGATTTTTAGCTAATATGTATGAACAGTAATTAAAATTTTTTGTCAGTACACACAGTCAGTACAGACAGTACACACTGTTCTGATAGTGAATCATGACAAACCTTGTGATTGGCCACGCCCTTCCCGTGACCACCACTAGCCTTATGCAAACATAAACAAATATCGAAATTTAGATAAAGCATGGGGTTACTTGTGGCATCCAACAAATGGGAGATCAGATTATATCACCGAAATCTAAAAATGTCTGAAAATATAAAACATTTTAACTTTTTAATAACATAACTAATAAAGACAACCAAAATACCAGGGAGCGTTCAGGTCAAATCGGGAAATCTGATTTCCATATGTTTTTAAAGGACTCCATTAAAGGAGTTCCCTGGGAGGCCAGTGTTTCAGACGTGGATGGAAGAAGGCAGTTCAATCATGGCTCCAGAGAAAATGGTATCCACCTTTCCACCTAAATGGTATCTGAGAATTAGTGAAACACTGGGATGAGTGCATTAATGTAGCAGGAGATTATACAGAGCAGTAACACAGTTCTGAGTTTTTACTCTCAGAACTGTGTTTTGTTATTCTGCACATTCAAAATCCCCGTTTGACTCGAACGCCCTTACATTTTTCAATATTGTAAATTAGCTCGTCCTGGTTAGACTGACGCTCCTCTTGGGAACGGTAGCTTCAGGACAAGGCCAACAAATGAGTAATCGAAATAACACACTCTGAATGAAGCACGTACTGTGTGTGTGTGTGTGTGTGTGTGTGTGTTTGGTATTGAGTCACTCCTGTTGCATAACTAGCTGAGTCTAGCACAAATCTCCAGCTGTTATTGGCTGAGATGATGGGTATGAAAATCATGAGAGCTGGCGTGAGAAAAACAGTGAGTCAGCAGATTTTACACTAGAATGAAACACACACACACACACACACACACACACACACACACTCACTGCTACACTACAATATTGTAATCATGCTAGTACGCCCATGTGCACGTCTAGCAAAAGAAAAATGTGAAGGTTTGGTGTTAAAATGCAGATATTTTAGTACATACGATCGATGCACGCCACTGTGGTTGTGGTATGCGAGTGCAGTAATGGAGGTGACCGTGGAATCACTAGCATGCAAAAATGTATGCTAGTATGCTAGTATGCTATCAGTCTGGAAATACAAGTCCAATCAATACAATCAACACAGTCAAGTTTCAAAATATATATTTTCGCTCAACAGTCACTATTTTTTGTTTTTAAACAGTTGATTTTCTCATCATGACCTGAAAAGTATTCTAGAATGCTAACTGTGTGGGTACTTAAGCGCGATAGCTAACTTAGCTAGCTGGCTAAGATCACACTTTAGCAGCAAAAACCTGTTCAGATTGTTAAAAATCATGAAATCGCACACTACACACTGGATGATCATATCATTAATGATAGTCTCGGTATCTTTGAGCATTTAATGGGTTTAATTATCGAGCCGATTATGTTGACAAGGTCACACACCAAGTACTGTACTTCATTGTGAAAAATCTGATTTTATTTTTTATTTTTTTAGGTTCATGCAGCACTTTACCCAAGACCAGACGGATTCTGTGGTATCTGGATCATTCTGGAAATCCTCCAGGCTTTTTATTCGATTCTCTGATTCATCAGGAATCTTGGAGTCCATAGGTTGGGACGGGTTGCCAGATTCTCTCAGCCAAAATGTATGCTAGATGAGGTGCACTGGGCGTTTTGATAGACCTGTTAGCGCGAAAGACAGAGAGCTGCAAGAAGAAGAAAAAGAAGATTGAGAAGCATCGAGAAGGAGAGGAGGAGATAGATCTACTGGCTGTTCCTCTGATTGGTTTGGATTCTCTTAAGGACTGAGATTGTGTACAGAGCTTTCTATATTTATAAGGAACACGGAGAGTAAGATGATTCTTGTGTGTAACCTGAGGTGTGCCGAGTGTAACTGACAGATCTTCCCAAGCATTTGCTTCACAGGCCTGGATGTGCACTCACACTCACACACACACACACACACACACACACACACACACACACACACACATAGGGATATGTTCCGACTTGAGCAGTGACCCCGTTCCACATCCGGCAACAGCCACATTCCTGTTAAGAGGCTGTCCCACTGTGTGTGAAGGATTGTACAGTATGTCTAATCAGACACGTGGTATCAAACACACATCTGTTACCTACTCAAGGTTCATGATGGATTTCTTATCCTTAAGCTATTTATTATACATTAAAACTAATTATTAAGCATGGTGAGGAACGATGCAGTTCAGGAACATGGGCTTCTATTATATTATATACAAGCATATTCCTACAGAAATCAGTAGAAATAGTGTTGCTATAGGACCCTAAGAGAATAAAACCTGGGAAACTAAAGCCTTAGGAACTTAAGACTTTTGGGCAAATCGCATTTGTACCACGAAAACATAAGGATGTGGCAACATACTGTAACATCTGGACCACCACGGCCTCAGAGAAGATCCGGTTCCCCGGACTACTGAGCCGCAGCCTTTGTCTCCCCCTAGTGTGTCTGTGTGTATATGTCAGTCTTGATTACCTGTAGTTAGTATCACCTGTGTCTCCCCTTTGTGTGCACCTATATAAACCAGCCGACCCCGGAGCCACCCGTTCGTCCACCGTTGTGAATCGTAAACGTCTGTGTGTCTGTAGTGTTGATAAAAACGTTGACAAAGCCTGCTTCTCCTTTCCAGGACTGATAGATGCGGCAGGAGAGGGGTCATAACCCCGGGACTAAGCATCCTCGTGAATACACGAGAAATGGCACCGTGTGGGGAGTTATTTTTGGGGAATTTCTGTTCGTGGGTCTTTATTTGTGTGATTAAAGACACGGTCATTTTCACCTGCACTTGCGTCCGCCTCTTATAAGTACAAAACATGACAGATGGACGAACCTATCAGGACGCAGCAGGTGTCCCCCTGCCGGAAGATGAGAACCCGATGCGGTACATCGAAAAGCAACAGCTCCAGATCGAGGGGCTTGCACGAGCGTTGAGCGACCTCGCCCATAGTGTGAAACACCTGGCCTTCCCAGACCCCTCAGCACCGGCTGGGACATCGCGAAGCTCCACACCCACACGCGCGCCGCCACCCCCCCGGAAAGATGTGCCGGCGATCCGGAGGGGTGTAAGCGATTTTTTCTGGCCTGTGAACTGTACCTATCGGATTACCCCGACATGACGGACACCCAGCGAATCCGTTTCGTCATTCAGCAGCTCACAGGTCCGGCCATGGATTGGGCCGCAGCCATCTGGAGCGAAGGGGGAGAGCTCACCTCCCGGTATCGTAAGTTTATGGAAGCTATGAAGGCGGTCTTTGACCATCCGGACCAGGGGCGTTCCGGGGAACAGCGCCTCATGCGGCTGAGGCAAGGGAGTGTGCCGGTGGCGGACTACGCCATCAAATTCATGGCTGAATTTGATGTCATGGCTGCGGAGAGCGGCTGGTGCGAGCGGAGCCTGCTCGCGCGGTTCCGTGATGGACTCCAGCCAGAAATCCAGCTCGAGCTGGCGTGCCGGGACACCAACCTCTCGCTAGATGAAACCATCAGCCTGGCGATTAAGCTCGACCAGCATCTTCGCAGCCAGCGCCAGCGACCACCCACCAGGTCAGCACCACCCCGCCTCTACGACACACCCCGAAGACCTCCTCGCGATACGGGAGAAACAGCTCGACCCGAGCCCATGGACGTGAGCAGTTCCCGCCTCCCGATCGCGGAGAGAAGAAGGCGCATCACAGCGGGCCTGTGTCTATACTGTGGGGGGGACGGGCACCGGATCAAGGACTGCCCGTTACTCAAAGTAACGTCACGCACACCGCCCCGCACGCATCATCCTTTTTGTTTACACAATTGTCTTTTTGTAACTCTGTTGTGTCTGTCTTTCCCTTAGTAGATTCCGGGGCGGCTGGGAACTTCATCTCCTCTGCTTTGATTTCCACGCTGCGAGCTCCCGTGTCGAAGCTTCCGCAACCGATACCAGTTAAAGCTCTAGATGGCCGTGAGTTAGACCAATCGCCTATTAAATTAATCACAGCGCCACTGCGGTTAACTTTCCCCGATCACACGGAGGAGCTAAAATTCTTCGTACTTCCTCAGTCTGATCATTCCGTCGTGCTAGGTCTCCCCTGGCTTAGCGCCCATAACCCTAATTTCAATTGGGCTCAATCAAGTATCGTTTCATGGTCCCCTAGATGCGCCAAATCATGTACACCGCCCATAGTGACGGTCCAAACCACCACCATAGAGAGTCCGAATGCCCCACACAAAATTAACGTGCCATCAGAGTATGCGAGGTTTGAACAGGTGTTTAGTGCTAGGGCTGCTGCACGACTTCCCCCTCATCGCCCGTGGGACTGCGCGATCGAGCTGCTGCCGGGGAAAGCACCTCCTTGCTCGCGCATTTATCCATTGTCAGTGGCGGAAACCAGGGCCATGGAGGAATACTCCAGCAGGGGCTCATCAGCAGGTCCACGTCTCCCGCCTCGGCAGGTTTTTTTTTCATAGAGAAAAAAGGGGGGGGCCTTCGGCCATGTATAGATTATCGGGGACTCAATGCAGTAACCGTAAAATATAAGCACCCACTGCCCCTGGTTCCGGCCGCAATAGACCAGCTCCGAGGCGCCTCCATTTTCACCAAACTCGACCTCCGCAGCGCATATAACCTCGTTCGTGTGCGTAAGGGTGATGAATGGAAGACTGCGTTTAGCACTACATCTGGGCATTACCAATATAACGTGATGGCATATGGACTGGTGAACGCACCTGCGGTGTTTCAGGGGTTCATGAATGACTTGTTTAGGGATATGTACAACCGTTTTGTCATAATATACTTAGATGACATCCTAGTATATTCGCGGTCATATTCCGAGCACGTCAGTCATGTAACTGCCGTCCTTCATCGCCTGCGCAAACACGGGCTCTATGTGAAGGCAGAGAAATGCTCATTTCATCAGCGGGAGGTGGCATTTCTCGGCTATCACATAGGGCCACTGGGGGTCGAAATGGAGTCAGCCAAAGTCGCGGCTGTGCAACAATGGCCGGAACCCACGACAGTGAAGGAGCTACAAAGATTCCTGGGGTTTGCCAATTTTTACAGGCGCTTTATCCGAGGCTTCAGCATGGTGGCAGCACCACTCACGTCACTGTTGGCAGGTAAGCCGAAACGCCTCCGTGAGTTCCCAGTGGAAGCGTGTGAGGCGTTTACACGACTCAAAACAGCATTTACTACGGCGCCTATATTAAAACTACCGAACCCAGAGAAGCCTTTTATAGTAGAGGTCGACGCGTCCGAGGTAGGGATAGGAGCAGTGCTGTCACAGCGTCACGGCCACCCCGAGAAACTTTACCCTTGCGCTTTCTTCTCTAGGAAATTAACACCTGCCGAGCGGAATTATGATATCGGTAACAGAGAACTATTAGCAGTAAAAGCGGCGTTAGGGGAGTGGCGACACTGGCTGGAGGGGGCGAAACACTCATTCACGGTACTCACAGATCACCGTAACCTCGAGTACCTCCAACAGGCAAAGAGACTGAACTCACGTCAAGCCCGCTGGGCGCTCTTTTTCACGCGTTTCAGATTTGTGATAACGTACCGCCCCGGTTCAAAAAACATCAAAGCGGATGCGCTCTCCCGCTACTATCCGTCGCCGGAGCCAATTACCAATCCGGAACCAATTCTCCCCGCGTCGCTCGTGGTGGCTCCGGTTATGTGGAATATCGAGTCGGAGATAGCCCAGTGGGCACGGTCCAACCCCGTGCCTAGGGACTGCCCTCCGAATCGACTCTACGTACCGGAGTCACTTCGTGAACGAGTGACGATCGAGGCTCATACGAGTCTAGCATCAGGACATCCCGGCGTCACACGCACCACCCACCTGTTGGAACCAAAGTTCTGGTGGCCTAAAATGCGTGAAACCGTGAAAAAGGTCGTTCTGTCTTGCGCCATCTGTGCGATGACAAAAAACCCCCGTTGCCTACCAGTTGGTAAACTAACGCCCCTCCCGGTGCCGAACAGACCGTGGTCCCATATCGCAGTGGACTTTGTCACGGACCTGCCGGTCTCGAACGGGTACACCATGGTACTCGTGGTAATAGATAGGTTTTCCAAGGGATGTAGATTTATCCCGTTTCGTTCCCTTCCGTCAGCCCTCCAGGTGGCAGAAACCCTATTCACTTCAGTGTTTCGTTGCTACGGCATTCCCGAAGATATAGTATCAGATCGTGGTCCCCAATTTATCGCCAGGGTCTGGAAAGCATTCTTTCAGAAATTGGGGACCACTGTTAGCCTAACGTCGGGCTATCACCCCGAGTCTAATGGGCAGGCAGAGCGGACTGTTCAAGAACTCGGCAGATATCTTCGAGCATATTGTAGCAGCAGACAACATGAATGGGCGGACTGCCTACTCTGGGCGGAATATGCACAAAATTCGCTACGCCACTCCTCTACCGGCCTAATGCCGTTTCAGTGCATATTAGGCTATCAACCTCCGCTGTGTCCATGGGACGCCACTCCCACCGAAGTACCTGTGGTGGACGAGTGGTTTAGTAAAGCGGAGAAGGTGTGGGAAGACGCACACACAAAAATCTCCCGCGCAGTGCAGCGCTTTAAAAAGTATGCCAATAGGCGACGACGGGAAAGTCCTCCGCTCCAGGTAGGCGATCGGGTGTGGCTCTCGACACGGGACCTTCACCTCAACCTCCCCTGCAAGAAACTCTCCCCCAGGTTCATCGGTCCATTTCCCATATCAGCGCAAATAAACCCCGTCTCATATAGACTCTCTCTCCCTACACATCTTCGCATTAACCCCGTTTTCCATATTTCTCTTCTCAGGCCGGTGGTCCGGGGCCCACTGGATGAAGGAACAGCGGAACCTTCACTCCCTGGGGCCGTGGACATCGGGGGCGGCGCCGCGTTCCGGGTAAAAGAACTACTGGACTCGCGAAGGAGAGCAGGTGCATTGCAATACTTAGTCGAGTGGGAGGGGTACGGCCCGGAGGAGCGGAGTTGGGTCCCGGCCCGGGACATACTGAGTCAAGAACTCATTACGGATTTCCACAGGGCACGGCCGGATCGCCCGGCTCCGCGACCACCGGGTCGTCCCGCCCGCCGGCATCTCCATCAAGCAGGTGCATCCTCACTCCCTTCGACGGCGCGTAGGGGGCGCCCTCGCCTCCCTCAGGAGGCCGGTTCTGGGAGAGGGGGTACTGTAACATCTGGACCACCACGGCCTCAGAGAAGATCCGGTTCCCCGGACTACTGAGCCGCAGCCTTTGTCTCCCCCTAGTGTGTCTGTGTGTATATGTCAGTCTTGATTACCTGTAGTTAGTATCACCTGTGTCTCCCCTTTGTGTGCACCTATATAAACCAGCCGACCCCGGAGCCACCCGTTCGTCCACCGTTGTGAATCGTAAACGTCTGTGTGTCTGTAGTGTTGATAAAAACGTTGACAAAGCCTGCTTCTCCTTTCCAGGACTGATAGATGCGGCAGGAGAGGGGTCATAACCCCGGGACTAAGCATCCTCGTGAATACACGAGAAACGGCACCGTGTGGGGAGTTATTTTTGGGGAATTTCTGTTCGTGGGTCTTTATTTGTGTGATTAAAGACACGGTCATTTTCACCTGCACTTGCGTCCGCCTCTTATAAGTACAAAACATGACACATACATTCCACAATGGATTAAATTATTTTTTCCCCTTAGAATTCTACACACAACACCCATAATGACAATGTGAAAAAAAGTTTACTTGAGGTTTTAGCAAATTTATAGAAAAAAAACAAAAAACTGACAAATCACATGTACATAAGTATTCACATCCTATGCTCAATACTTTGTTGATGCACCTTTGGCAGCAATTACAGCCTCAAGTCTTTTTGAATATGATGCCACAAGCTTGGCACACCTATCTTTGGCCAGTTTCGCCCATTCCTCTTTGCAGCACCTCTCAAGCTCCATCAGATTGAATGGGAAGTGTTGGTGCACAGCCATTTTAAGATCTCTCCAGAGATGTTCAATCGGATTCAAGTCTGGGCTCTGGATGGGCCACTCGAAGACATTCACAGAGTTGTCCTGAAGCCACTCCTTTTATATCTTGGCTGTGTGCTTTGGGTCATTGTCCTGCTGAAAGATGAACCGTCAGCCCAGTCTGAGGTCAAGAGCGCTCTGGAGCAGGTTTTCATCCAGGATGTCTCTGTATATTGCTGCAGTCATCTTTCCCTTTATCCCGACTAGTCTCCCAGGTCCAGCCGCTGAAAAACATCCCCACAGCATGATGCTGCCACTACCATGCTTCACTGTAGGAATGGTATTGGCCTGGTGATGAGCGGTGCCTGGTTTCCTCCGAACGTGACGCCTAGCATTCACACCAAAGAGTTCAATCTTTGTCACATCAGACCAGAGAATTTTGTTTCTCATGGTCTGAGAGTCCTTCAGGTGCCTTTTGGCAAACTCCAGGCACGCTGCCATGTGCCTTTTACTAAGGAGTGGATTCTATCTGGCTACTCTACTATATAGGCCTGATTGGTGGATTGCTGCAGAGATGGTTCCTTCTGGAAGATTCTCCTCTCTCCACAGAGGACCACTGGAGCTCTTACAGAGTGACCATCGGGTTCTTGGTCACCTCCCTGACTAAGGCCCTTCTCCCCGATCGCTCAGTTTAGATGGCCGGACAGCTCTAGGAAGAGTCCGGATGATGGAGGCCACTGTGCTCATTAGGACCTTCAAAGCAGCAGAAATTTTCCTGTAACCTTCCCCAGATTTGTGCCTCGAGACAATCCGGTCTCGGAGGTCTACAGACACTTCTTGTATTTGACTACAATTGACTTCATGCTTGGTTTGTGATGTGACATGAACTGTCAACTGTGGGACCTTACAGTATATAGACAGGTCTGTGTCTTTCCAAATCATGTCCAATCAACTGAATTTACCACAGGTGGACTCCAATTAAGCTGCAGAAACATCTCAAGGATGATCATGGGAAACAGGATGTGCCTGAATACTTATGTAAATGTGCTTTCTCAATTAAAAAAAAAAAAGATTTACAAAAATCTCAAGTAAACTTTTTCATGTTGTCATTATGGGGTGCTGTGTGTAGAATTCAGAGGAAAAAAAATTTATTTAATCCATTTTAGAATAAGGCGGTGACATAAGAAATTGTGGAAAAAGTGATGCGCTGTGAATACTTTCCGGATGCTCTGTACACTAGGACCACTAGAGGAGCAACAACACCATGAAGTCCAAAGAACACACCAGACAGGTCAGGGATAAAGTTATTGAGAAATTTAAAGCAGGCTTAGGCTACAAAAAGATTTCCAAAGCTTTGAACATCCCACGGAGCACTGTTCAAGCGATCATTCAGAAATGGAAGGAGTATGGCACAACTGTAAACCTAACAAGACAAGGCCGTCCACCTAAACTCACAGGCCGAACAAGGAGAGCGCTGATCAGAAATGCAGCCAAGAGGCCCATGGTGACTCTGGACGAGCTGCAGAGATCTACAGCTCAGGTGGGGGAATCTGTCCATAGGACAGTGGTTCTCAAACATTTTCTGTTATTTCCCACTTAAGGGGGTGAGCGAATTTTCAAGCCCCACTTGTCAACAAAATAATAACGAAATCGGCTAAGTTTACTGTTTATTGAAATATCAATTCCTAAACCAATACGATCAAACAACACCAAGTTAAAACAGATAAAATACACGTGCAATTGTTACAAGGCTTACGTTGTCACTTATCTTTGTATAATTGACCCCATGTTTATTAGCTGCTCAGCAATCATTAGTAGTTTTTTTGCACTGGCCAATTCTGTATGCAACTTTGAATGAAGCCATTTGTGCTTTGCTGTCCACTGATTCAGATGTTACCATGTGATTCTCCTGCTGTCTGTATTCTGCCAGCTTTCTTTCAAAGACGTCCAGTGGTTTATTAACGTGACCGGAGTGTGTTGTCTCTAAGTGTCTTCCTAATTTGTTGGGTCTCATGCGGTCTGCTGCCAGCGGTTTAAGACACAAAACACACACGGGTCTCACTTCTGCCCCCACCATCCCCACCATGAATCCAAGCTCAAGATAGGCTTCATTAGGGGTCAGTGATATAACCAAAATCTTCTATCACGGTAGAAGCAATTTTCTAACTCAATAACGATATATATATCACAATATAGCAATTTGTATCTGAAAATGCATAAATAAAAATGAAAACACAAAGAAATAGTTTTACATAATTTCATTTTTTAAATGTAATTTTATTAAAACTGTGAATTGCTGGGGTTTGCCGCATTTTTTTACTTTGGCCATATTCGATTTGTATTTCAGATGATAGAAAAGGTTTGACGTGTTTCCACCACTTGTTAAAACAGTGCACTTGTGTACCTTCCAAATCACGTTCATCTCATTCGTATCACTTTTCTTATACCCAAACCAATTCCACACCACAGACGAGGCAGCTTTTCTCTTTACAATCTCCTCGTTCTTGGTTTCGTCACATGTAAGTAAACTCACTGCTGCACCGTCTTCTTCCAGTGTCGAAGTGTATGTGAAGCCAAACACGTCAAAAGTGGGACAAAACCGTGGCACCCGATTGAACCAAATATCTGCGCAAATACAGCGCAGCGCGACTATCTGGATAGCGCAGTGATGATCTGGTTTATTTGCGCAGCCCGGTGGATCGCGCAGCGCCGCTCGAATCACAAACCTGCGCGACTCACTGTGTTTTATTTAAAAACAATTCATTTAAAATGTCAGGACTGTTTAATATTGTTTTCGCCTTGCCATGCCTGGATTGTACGTGCGCATCCCAGCAGGGTAAAATGTATTTTGATGGTCGGCGCGGTTTATTTCTGTCAGATTCGCGCAGCGCTGCCCAGTGGCTCACGCAGGTTTGTGATTCGAGCTGCGCTGCTCAAGTTTGTCTGATGTTAAACCACTATGGTTCCACTTTTTCTCCCGGCCCCCAACTGATGTTATTTTAAATTTACTTGTATTAATGATCCATTTATTTGTGTGTGATTGTTTAGTTTTGAGCGTACGCTGTTCATTATCAATAAAGAAAAGCATGAATTAGAATAGGTACTTTCCTGTTTTTCCTCCGGTTCATTGCGCCCCACCTGTCATGTCTGTATTCACCACTAGTGGGGCCCCACACTTTGAGAACCACTGCCATAGGACAACTATTAGTCGTGCACTGCACAAAGTTGGCCTTTATGGAAGAGTGGCAAGAAGAAAGCCATTGTTAACAGAAAACCATAAGAAGTCCCGTTTGCACAGCAAACATGTGGAAGAAGGTGCTCTGGTCAGATGAGACCAAAATGGAACTTTTTGCCCAAAATGCAAAACGCTATGTGTGGCGGAAAACTAACACTGCACATCACTCATACACACCATCCCCACTGTCAGATATGGTGGTGGCAGCATCATGCTCTGGGGGTGCTTCTCTTCAGCAGGGACAGGGAAGCTGGTCAGAGTTGATGGGAAGATGGATGGAGCCAAATACAGGGCAATCTTGGAAGAAAACCTCTTGGAGTCTGCAAAAGACTTGAGACTGGGGCGGAGGTTCACCTTCCAGCAGGACAACGACCCTAAACATAAAGCCAGGGCAACAATGGAATGGTTTAAAACAAAACATATCCATGTGTTAGAATGGCCCAGTCTAAGTCCAGATCTAAATTCAATCGAGAATCTGTGGCAAGATCTGAAAACTGCTGTCCACAAACGCTGTCCATCTAATCTGACTGAGCTGGAGCTGTTTTGCAAAGAAGAATGGGCAAGGATTTCAGTCTCTAGATGTGCAAAGCTGGTAGAGACATACCCTAAAAGACTGGCAGCTGTAATTGCAGCAAAAGGTGGATCTACAAAGTATTGACTCAGGGGGCTGAATAATTACGCACACCCCACTTTGCAGTTACTTATTTGTAAAAAATGTTTGGAATCATGTATGATTTTCGTTCCACTTCTCACGTGTACACCACTTTGTATTGGTCTTTCACGTGGAATTCCAATACAATTGATTCATGTTTGTGGCTGTAAGGTGACAAAATGTGGAAAAGTTCAAGGGGAATACTTTTGCAAGCCACTGTATGGCCTAGATGATAAAAAGCCCAGGATACATAGGATCGTTTGAATATAGGACATTGGGAACCCTGCTAACGTTAGCCCTGTGTGGATACATGACGGTTGACCATATGGGATAGTACCATGGGGTTAAAGAGTCTTGTGTAAACATATAAATCCTTGGGAACTAGGAAGATAGAAACCTGGATATAATGGATTCTGTAAAAAATTGGTTTGCAATGGCAGGGCACGTAGGAGCTTAGTGCTTTTATAATACAGAGCTCTAAGAACATTGGACACTGGGAACTTTTGGTAAGATGGGACATTCAGGACCTTAGAGCTCTGTGAACATACAGTGGAGACGGCCCTAGGAACATACAGGACATTGGGAGCGTAGAGTCTTTGAAAGATAGGACAATTGGCAGATAGGAGAACTTTCATCCATCCATTTGGGAACCTCTGTAGTCCAGCTAGGGACGGTGAAGGTCACTTAATACAATACTATGTATAAGACAATGGGCACATTGGACATTGAGAACCACCATGCATTGATCTAGGAACCTCTGTAGTCCACCTAGGGACTGTGGAGGTCCCCAAATACAATACAATTCATAGGACAATGGGCACATTGGACACTGAGAACCTTCATCCATCCATATGGGGATTTCTGTGGTCCAACTAGGGACTGTGGAGGTCCCCAAATACAATACAATGTATAGAACAATGGACACATTGAACCTTGGAGGTCCCTAAAAACAAACAAACAAACAAACAAACAAACAAAACAACAACAAAAATAAATCATTACCACTGTATTTATTCTCATTTTTATAGTCATGTTTTATATCAATAATTAATATACTAATAAATTACTAATTAATCACTAATTAATGACTTTGGAATGTGGGACAAAGCCGGAGAACATGCAAACACACAAACCTGAGGTGGGACGCGAATCCAGACCCTTAAAGTGCAAGGCGACAGTTGGTGGAAACAGGTTAATGATTTTTCAGAATCTTGGAAGCTTTGGGACCAACCCTGGAAAACCACACATCAGTGACCATTAATTTAAATTGCAATCCTGCCCCCTAGTGGTCACCGACTGTTTTTTCTAATCGATAGATTTATGTTTGAAGCACCTTAAAAAAAATGAATAATTAAATAATAATATATTTATTCATTTTATAAAGTCACGTAAAACTATCATGTATATTAGACGTGTATATTTTTATACTAAAATATTTAAAACAATACGTGCTACTTTTATTTTGTAATTTTTTAAATAAGCGCTGCAGCCGGAATCACGACTTTTACGTCGTTTTTGGTCCGTTTCCGGTGTTTAACGCGAGCCACTATGGTGGCCTCCTGTTTCCATCGCGTTCTCGTATATTTTACCCCGATTTAAGGAACAATCGTGCTTTTAAAGGGGTTCATGTTCCGTGCAGCTGATCTAAAGAACTTCGGTAAAGCGGGAACCAGCTGGTAAGGGGCTTCGCTTATCACGTTTTGTATCGCGTTTCTCCCAAAAGCAAGAAAGACATCATCGTGAAAATGTTGCGGCTCGATCACAAACCGCTGCGTACTTCCGACGCTTGTGCACTGCCTAGGCGTGAGGACGGACGGCGCGCACGCGAGCTACTTAGTGCACTCGGTGTTGAACAGTGCGCGGTTTGAGACGAAGCCGGGGTTTGTTTCTTAGGCTGGTTAGCCATTTTGTTGTCTTATATGTTTATAGTCTTAATTCCTGGTTTAATCTCGAGGATTTAGGGCACTCTGAAGTGATTTTATCACCTATCTAGGCGACCTAAACAGGACAGTGTTTGTAGTTTGGGTGTAGGCCTTCATCCTGTAACGGTTAGTTGAAGGTAAAGTGATAAAAGGCTATAAAAAGCCACAGCAGGTTGATTTGTTTGTTTCAGTTTTGTGTAAAATGTTGACATTATTTTGTGGAAAATATGATTTATTATATTAGATAAAGTGTTATAAAAGATTATAAAGTGAATGAGATTTATCTGCCAGGTTGTCTTTTTAAAAAAATGCATATTTATTATTATTATTATTATTATTATTATTATGAACTACTTTCCGTACAGGATGTCGTGTGTAAATACGTCACGGTTCAGGCCACACCCTTGCCCTGATTGCTGGTGTCCCCTGGTGTCTCCGCAGGCACTTTGGCCGGACGATGGACGAGCTGGTCCATGACCTGGTGTCGGCGCTGGAGGAGAGCTCGGAGCAGGCCCGCGGCGGCGGCTGCAGTGCCAGCCTGGACCTCGCCTTGCCCGCCGGGCGCATGCTCAAGCGGCACGCCCGCAAACGCCGCGGCAGGAAACGTCGCTCGGAGAACGGCCCCCGCGCCGCCCCGTGCCACACCCTGTCCCACACGAGCCACGCCTCCGACTCCAGCCTGGACGAGCACAGGGAGACGCGGCTGTCCTCCAGCTCCAACGCCAACGCCAACAACAGCGACTCGGACGAGCAGCTCGGAGCCAAGCGCGGCAAGCGGCCGCCGTGGCACGACGACGCCGCCGCGGTCGCCGACGCCAACCGGAGCCTCCGGAGGAGACGCAAGGTGAAGCGCATGGCCATCGACCCGCCGCCGGAGTTCTCGCCCAAATCGGCCGGAGGCGGCAGGGACGAGGGGAGAGGGAGCGACGTGGCGACTAAAGGAAGGGTGAAGAAGAGGAAGCTGGCGCAGGCGCACCGGCCGGCGATGGACGCCGCGGACGAGGGCGTGGTCGTGGAGAGCGAGGAGGCGGGGCTTTCCGGGAAGGAAAAAATGGACTTTGAGGAGCAGAAGTGTTCAGATGAAGACATGAGTGACAGGTGGTTAGTGTTTACTCTGTCCTATGTTTATCTTCATTTATTTATTAATTTTTTTTGCTTAAGTTTGTGGTTTGCGACGTCACAGTCGCTTCGAACCAATCGCGCTCGATATGTAAATTACTAGAGGATGACATCACAAGCGGAACACTAGCTGCTCAGGAAGGATGTTTAACCATGTGTTCACAGGACGATGCAATAGTCAGTCAGTGTGTGTGTGTGTGTGTGTGTGTGTGTGTGTGTGTGTTTACAGTGAAACCAGCAGTGTGAGTAACAGCAGTGATGGAGGACTGTTCACCAACGATGAAGGAAGACAAGGTATAACTGTCTCTGTCTGTCTGTGTTTATTTTGTATTTATTTTTCTTTTCTATCTATTTGTCTGTTGATCTATTCAAATATTCTCCATGCTCATGTTACACCCGTCTTGTTGCCAAGCCGACGATGAGCAAAGCGATTGGTTCTATGAGGGTGAGGCGGGCGGGGCTTGTGGCATCGCGGGCGTCGTCCCATGGTGGGACAGGGACTCTAACGAGCTGGACCTTAACGACCCGGTGTTCAACAGCATCCTCACGGGGGCGTTTCCTCTCATGTCGCGGGGAACGCAGCGAGGTACACACACACACACACACACACACACATGTTCTTATAATGAAGAGCTCATAAACATGTGAGTAAGGTTTAAAGTGTGTGTGTTTTTCTGTGTTCAGGGTTTCAGGCCAGACTGGCTCGACATGCTTCACTGCAGCAAGCTCAGGTGTGTGTGTATATTTTTATGTGTGTGTGTGTGTGTGTGTGTGTGTGTGTAAGGGGCTTGGCTTTACACCTTACACAATACTATCTGTGTTTGGTCCAGGGCGTATCTCAGGTAGCCGGATGTGCTGAGAGAATTCCCCGATTGTCACAGGATCCTCACACACACGAGTATGTAATGCTCTTACACACACACACACACACACACACACACACACACACACACACACACACACACACACGCGCACACACACACACACACATATATAAGAGACTCTCAGGGTCAGCTGCTACTTCATTGTCCAACAGGAATAATTTAGTTTTTATGGAAAAAGTCACACAGAATATTTTCTTCCAATATGTTGTTATTGATTTTATTATCATTTTAAATCAATTTTTTTTTATTTATTTATAGATCGTTTAAAAAAAAAAAAAAAAAAAAAAACGAAGTTGACCTATGTCATAAACAACCAGGATTAAAAAAAACATGAATGAAAACAGCTGGAATTAAACTTTACAATGTAAAAATTAAATACAATCAGTTAGTGATAGTTAATAAAAACTCTAATCTAATGAAATCGTAATCTCAGAATAATTTAATTAAAGTAAATAAATAAAATAAATAAAAGTCTCAGTCAGGTGTAAAAGTCAGTGACGAGCTGTGAGCTTTCAGTCTGGATTTAAGAGTTTCTAATGTAGGTGGCGCTGTAATGTTAAACGCTAAGCCGAGGCGCAGCGACAGCAGACACTCGGTCTGATAAATGATTAATAATTTTGCCAGGATCATAGATTCAGTTGGACACTGATCTGTATAAACAGTGCGTGAGGGAGTATTATTATAATTATTTATCCGATTTATCACTGAAACACACGATTCAGATCATTAAACTAAATATTTATATTTCACAAAGATAACTCGAGTAAATACAAAATGCAGTTTTTAAATGATAATTTTATTTAAGTGGAAATAAAGTTTATATATATATATATATATATATATATATATATATATATATATATAAAGTTAATCAAAATAATATACAGTGTGTTGAAAAAAGTGAGTAAAGCTCCATATCCATATAATAACTTTTAATTTAAATCAGACACCCTTCACAGTCTATTCTCAATCACAACCTGAAGAAAAATGTGCGAAATGTATTATTAGTTTAATGTAAGTGTAGAAAAACAAATATTAGTCTGTTAAAATAAAATAGCAGTGTGGAGTTCAGTTAAAGAGAGAAATTATTCAGTCAAACAAGTTCCCCTTATTTAAGGATAAATGCAGAAAAGGTTGTCCTGTGTGTTTCTCTCTGAAAATCAGAGTATTATGGGTCGTCCAGATCCACCGACTCAAATAACATCTAAAGTTACCTGTTAGTGCTGTTACTATAAGAAGACGGTTATGTGAAGTCAAGCTATCAGCAAGAAGCCCAGCAAAGTCTCATTGTTGGAAAAAAGACGTGCTGACGAGGTTACAGCCGAAGAACACACTGACTGGTGCAATATTTTGTGGACTGATGAAAGCAAGATTGTTATTTTTGGGTCTAGAGGCCGCAGACAGGTTGTCAGGCCCCCAAACACTGAATACAAGCCACAGTACACTGTGAAGACGGTGAAGCATGGAGGCACAAGCATCATGATATGGGGATGTAGCTTCTCATACTGTGGTGTTGGGGCTATTTATCATATTTCAGGGATCATGGATCAATTTGAGTCCATCAGAATACTTAAAGAGGTCATGTTGCCTTATGATGAAGAGGAAATGCTGTTGAAATGGGTGTTTCAACAAGACAACGACCCCAAACACACCAGTAAGCCGAGCAGCATCTCGGTTCCAGACCAACAAGGTTGACGTTATGGAGCGTCCAGTCCGATCCCCAGACCTTAATCTAATAGAACAACTTAAAAATGCTGTTTCTGAGGCAAAAACAAGAAATGCAGAGGAATTGTGGCGTGTAGTACAACTGTACAGATGTGTAGCAGTTCTCAGAAACCTAGTTATACAATGAAATATTAGTTTTTCTTCACTTACATTAAACTAATAATACATTTAGCACATTTTTCTTCATGTTGTGATTCAGAATAGAATGTACAGGGAGTCCAATGCGTTTATGTGATTTAAATGAAAAGTTATTATATGGATATGGAGCTTTACTCACTTTTTTTCAACACACTGTATATTATTTTGAACACCGCTGTATATAGTACAAGACAGACCAGTTTTCAGAAGGAAACAAAAAACCTACACTCCTTTATGTACACTCCTGGGATTTGCATAAAAATAGAAAGTTGACAAAGTTACCAGAAGAACTCATATTCTCCAGCAAGCTCAGTAAAACCTAACAGTTCTGTGCAAAAGTCTTGGGCACATACAAAAATTAAGGTATAAGCAAAAGATGCTTTTGAAAACATTTCTGCATAAAAGAAACTTCTATAAATAGCAATGAAATAAACAGTCAATATTTTAAGTGAAAACTAATTGTTTAAAATCAGGAGTTTTAGACTCAGATTTGTGCAGTTTTATAAGTAAAGTAACTGTTAGGTTTTACTGAGCTTGCTGGAGGATATTAGTTCTTCTGCTAACTTTGTCAACTTTCTATTTTTATGCAAATCCCGGGAGCGTACATTAGGTTTTTAGTTTCCTTCTGGATGCCTTCCGTATTGTTTTACAGTGTAGAAAAGAAAGACCATGGAGTTAGAAGGGGTGCGCAGACTTTTGACTGGTAGAGGGTGTGAGTAAGTTTGTGTTTATAACACTCGGTTAATTTTCCCTGTGTAGGACGTGGTTCAGTCCCGGATCCAGACGTGAACAGGTGAGCCACAGTGGTACTGCTTTTCTGTGTGTGTGTGTGTGTGTGTGTGTGTGTGTGTGTTGAATCGTGAGTGTTATTATATTAATTTACAAAATTAAGAGCAACTGGTTGTTGTGTGACTGGTGACTGTAGTGCTGTTGTTTTTGTGGCGTGTGTGTGTGTGCGCGCAGTGTCACTGGGATTCGAGATCGGACCGAGGCCACCGGCGAAGCTGCTCGCTGAAGACCGCCAGCAGGTAAATCTCCTGCTCTCTGAGCCTTCAGTAGTTCATGCTTAACATGTAACCGACTCTGTAAAGCCGTGTGTGTGTGTGTGTGAGACAGGCAGACAAGCGGCCATCTTGGCTCTCTGTGTACCGGAGACATTAAGAGAAGACGCAAGGCCGCGCCCATGGGAGCTCCGTTATCTACAGGTAACGCCCGGACACACACGTGATGGTGCAGTCAGTCAGATTAGGAAAGTGGAAATCGCTCCTCGCGTCAAGACACCGATGTGGACGAGCTCCAAGATTTTCTAGAACATTCTGGATTAGCCGCCTGCCTGGATCACGCTGATCCTGTTTGCTCATACAGACTAATACAGATTATCCTCTCTCTCTCTCTCTCTCTCTCTCTCTCTGCTCGTAGGTGTGGTGGGCGAAGGAGCGCCGGCGATCCCCGAGACCAACTTGGGGAACCGGATGCTGCAGAACATGGGCTGGTGCCCGGGAATGGGGCTCGGGCCCGACGGGAGGGGCATCACCGAGCCGGTCCGCTGCTCACAGAGACCCAAAGGTGCAGGTCTCGGATTCAACTGACGAGACACGGAGACAGACTCTGTTCTAAAGACGCCGCCTCTCCAGCAGGGGGCGACCCCGAGGCCGGGGTGGACTGAGAGAGAGCAGAAACGAGAGAGAGAGCGGCGCACACCGACGTCAGAGTTTGTTCTCTCAGAGAAGGACTGCATTGATTTTGCACAAAACACACACACACACACACACACACAGTGTCATAAGTGTAGCGAGCTGAAGGACTTCAACCATCAACCTGTCACCACCTCATGCCATCCAGTCCCAAACCAGGATTCCCTCCCAAAAAAAGAAAAAAAAGTGTCCTCATTTAAACACTTCGCCAATCATGTAGACTTTATAACCTGCCAAGACCACGGATCTCCAATTACTGCCTGCGCCATCTTCTCATCTGACTCCATCTCTTGTTGCCAGAGTGCGTGTATAAACATTGCAGATCTGTCTTACTCTTTTTGTAGTTTTATTTTTGAAAAAAAAATTATTTTTTATCCACCGTTTCCCCGTTGATCCTCCCCACGGCCCAGCTCTCTTCTGTCACAGCTGGAATAACTAACTAATGAACGCGTGATTGGTTCCTCAGAAACTTGTGAAGCCCTCGTTCACCGGGTGACCCTGCGTCCTGACCAAACACACGCCGAGATGGACGTCTTCGTCTTCAACCTCACGGACAGAACGACCAGACCGAGTGTCCCTCTCTCTCTCTCTCTGATTTAAAAAAAGATGACAATAGATTACAACAACAGTTAGGAATTAGATGTGCTTCATCAGGGTTGCCAGGTTTTCAACCTATAAATCCAGTTATAACATTAAAATATGAAACCAACCCAGTGCCATTCTTTTCTCCCCCCTTTATATTTTTGTCATTAGAAGTTAGAAACACTAACAATTCCATCTCAGCATCATCCCTTTAATGTTTGTGATTAAAATAAATAAATAAATTCCCCTTTACATGAATATAAAACAATTCTGGATGAATCTCAATTCTATGCCTTTATGTGATTTAATTTTTTATTTTATTTAATTATTTTTTTTCGCGCATGTGCAAAACTAAGTACAACCTTGAGGTGGAAATACTTTTTTGGGAAAACTTACAATGTACCTGGTAAATTTATTATTATTAGTACCGTAATGTTTTTATTTTATTATAAACAATTATCAATTTTTTTGTCTGTCCATCCATGAATATGGCTGAAAAAAAGAATAGAGATGCATCATACATTTTTTTTTTTGTGTCCCTAATCCTTCCCCACCTTTTTTTTTTAACTTGTTTGTTTTTGTTCAGCAGAACGATCAGGACGAGCGTGCTTGATTAAAAACGTGTCCGTATTTCCCACGGGTTTCTCAAACGCGTGGATGTGGAAGCGATTCACCGTTTTTAGTCTTGAAGAGTCTCTGAGATCACGATCGCTGTATTCGAGTAAATCTTTCAGATTATGAAGGTGCTGATTCGGGGTCAGTTTGTATTCTGCGTACACTGATTATATAATACTGTTATGTGAACAAGGGCACTGATTGTAGATCAGCTCCGATGGGGTGACGTGATATTAATGTCACGACGTTCTGCTCTTCGGTTCGGTCCTACGCTCATCTCTGAGGTTGCCGTACTTCTTTTAGATAATGCTGGTGTAACAGTCGAAATCTAGTCAGGATGTCCGAATGTTTTGGGGTTGGTTGGAGGTTTGCTCAAACTTCACTACGGCTTCACGTGGGTTTTGTAAACACTTTGGTTTTGTATTACAGACCAGAGCGCTGTTCTCAATGTTGACGTTGAAACAAATAAAGCAAAGAAGCCCCTCGGGGAGGACAAACGTGTGGTTTTCTTTATTTCCCCCTTTTTTTTTTTGTCTTCAATTTGCACAACGTGTTCTAAGCTAAAGTTAAGAGGAAATAACTGAAGATCGTTTCTGTATGTTTGCAGCAAAACATTATTTTAAGAACATTTTGAAATATGATTCCCCTGACTTCTCTAATGTAGCGCTAACACAATCTCGCTAGCTAGGACGGTTTAACCTGACAGGATTTTTAGTCATCTTAATAAACGTACATAACCTATGTTACTAGCATGAGTTTGCTATCTCTCTAAATACGATTAACTGACTTGAAGATTTTAGAGAGGATATTTAATTATATATTTATTTATTTTAGCTAGCTAAAATAAATTTTTTTAAAATATATATATATATATATATATATATATATATAATTTAACCGATCATATAAAAAATAAACTTTCCTGATAACCATAGCTAGTTAACTGTCTAATAAGTTCTTTTGAGAGGAATTTTTTTTGTCATATTTTTTAGAAAAAAACATTTTCATATTATGAAGAATTAAATATTCATTAAAAATCTACATGTTCTTTGTTGCTAATGTTTGCTAGCTAGTCAAAATAATTCAACCTGAGGGAACTAAGTTTTATTGTAAAAATGCTTAATCGTTGTTGCTAACCATGCCTAGCTAACAATTTTAGATATTTTAACAGTATTATTACTGTTATCATTATTATTACTATTATTTTTATATGTGGCTAATATTAGAAGCTAACAACAATTATTTAACCTCCTTTTTAAAATGTAACCTTATGGACTATTAGTCATATGATAAAAGTACATAATCTTTGTGGCTAACATTTGTTAGCTAGATAACGAAATAAGTTTAATGTACCTGATATAGATAAAAAAAAATGCCTGGCCATATTTAAAAAATATGCCACATTTACTGCTAACATTAGCTTACTAGCTAAAATTGGCTTACATGGGGGGGAAAAACTTTTTCATTGAACGTATCTTTCTGATCTTATTTTTGTTATGTTAGCTTGGTTGCTCAATGCAATAATCTGTCAAGATTTCTGAGATTATATTTTCCTGATAATTTTGGAAAACTAACCAACATCAACCTGGCAGAGATTTCTTAGTCATTTACATCACATTATCGATTGTACATTTACGTCATTGGCATTGCCACTGTTAGATTAGCCTAGCTTATGTAAAATACCTAACTTGTCTAATCTAGCTACCGAGATTTCTGAGAGGAATTTTTAAGCCATATTTACATACATAGTGCTAGTCATTTTGGTTTGCTAGCGAACACAAAGTACATGATAGGAGAAACGTTCTTTAAATTATATTCATGAATACACACAATCGTAAATTTTAAATCAAGTTAGTTAACAAACAAGACAGAGATTTTAAGACTATATTCGTAAATATTAATATTCTTTATTATTATAATTAATAATACAATGGTAACTAATCTTGAATTTTTTTTTATTAAAGCCTTTTAAAAACTATAAGCATGAGCAGGTCTAGGTTTTCCATTACTCTTGTAGAGCTTTAATCAGTCTGATCAGATACGATCCATCATTTCAGACCACTATCCATGCTAACTCGGTTTACTTTCATTACTATTCTTACTCTTCTGTGTCACACTTTTCCTTGCAGTCTTAATACGCTGTATTGTATGGATGAATTGTATGAAAACCGGTTGTAGCAGTTTGAGGGATTTGTATTATGTTGTATCAGCAATCGTCTACAAAACACAGTGTTGACATGGAGACTATCATCTTAACATACACCACACACACACACACACACACACACACACACACACACACACACACACAACAGCAGTAAACATTAAGATTACTTAAAGATTACATAAAGGAAAAAAAAGCATTTAAAAGACAAACCTAGAATGTAGAAATGGCTGTAGAAATGTACATGTTTATTAAACGGTAAATATTGTATTTACAGTTTAATACACTACAGTATACAGTATTTAACTGTAAATTAGATAATCAACACACTTTAATGAAAACTTTAATGAAAAGTGGCGCAGTAGGTTAAAGCACTCGCAGGATCGCAGGTTCGAATCCCGGGTGATGTTCAATTGGACACGACTAGATTGGGGAGAAAATTGGGGGGAAAGAACTGGGCAGGACTAAAAAAAATAGTTTTTTTTAAATATTCCTGTTAAAAATACAAGTTGTCCGAATAATTATTTACCACTAAAATACAGTAAACAGTAGAAAATCACAGTAATAAACTATATCAAAATACAGCAATTTACTGTAGTCTATTTCAACACTATAAATACTGTAATAAAACAGCATTTTACTGGCAAAACTGCTGCCAGTAATTTACTGTAATTTTACATGAAAATTTTTTTACAGTGTATCTATCTAAAATGGCAAGGAATTAAATGTATTGTACGTTTCAGATTTTTGTTCCTTTGTTTGTTTCATTGTTATTGTTGTTAGTTGCCTGTAGTGTTAAAGCAATTTGAACATGCGAGAGTTGCTCCATAAAACTATTACTACGATTAGAAGTGTATAATTTTAGTCACTTTTTGTAAACTAAAATTAAAAAATAAATACCAAATGTAAATAAAAATCACATTTATCTTGCTATAAATTGACCTCATTAAAGCATATTTAAACTTTAAATTAATAAACAGTTAATATGTTTGAATTAAATCATGTGTTAAAATTCCACAAACACTGAAATTTGAACCCAAACACTTTTAAACTCACTTTTTTCAAAGGTATACATTAACCCTCTGAGGTCCGGGGTGATTTTGGGGCCCTTGAGATGTTTGGACATGCTCTGATATTTGTGCTTTTTTCAGCTACTTATAATATATTATTGACCAACCTGTATTTTTCTTGTAATCAGTACAAACTGTTCTACAATAATACGTGACCAAAATGAATGTACGTGTTTGCATTTTTTAGGAAAAAAATATTATGCGTGGTTAGTAAGTTTTGTGAAAAAAAAAGTAGCTGAAATAAGGCCATGAAACTCATACAGACAATTTGTTCACAAGACATTATTGTAAATCACAGTAATGCTGTTTCTTTTACAGTAATGTGCAGGATTTCGAAAAAACAGTTGGAAACTGTAAAAAAAAAAAGTCCTGTACATTTACATCAATTTGTTACAGTGTATCTATAAAATGTTTTGATGTGATTTGAATAATAACTGAATGATTAGTGATCGTGATCTTGAATGTACAGATTATAAAACTGTTGTTTAGAGCCAGCTATAGGTCTGGGATTGTGTTTACTGTAAATATTTTGGGTATACTACAACGCAAGACCTTTTCAACATCTTAATTCTAAAATGAGTGGATATACAGTAACTGTAGATTAAGTAAAGATGATGTAATATGGTTTCCCTAAGTGGCGTTAGATGTCTGAAGTTTGCTCCTTTGGGTTTGCATAGGAGCTACAACGCAGAGACTTTTACTTTTAAAAATTCTACATCTTTATTTTCTTCAAATACCTCCTTCAAACTGCATCCAGTTTCTACAGTGTCTCGGACATCAGAGGGACTAACCTTGTAATGTCTTGAAAATTATCAGGAGAGACAAGATGCTGTGAAGTGAAAATAAAGTAGCGCTTTGGACTTAAATGTTTTAATTAGACTCTTCCTTTTTAAATAAAACATTTTTGGCTATGATTTAAAAATTGCGTGTTATTGTTGTGCTTAGGCATTGGATAATCTTCTGAACTTCTGGTCATTTTTTGACTATGAATTTTCAAAAGAGAGGAAATAGGTTTGATAATGGAACAATTATATATACAGTACATACACTACCGTTCAAATGTTTTAGAACACTTGCAAATTTCTTTGTTTTTGTTTAGTGATTTATTTTCTACATTCTACAACAATACTGTGGATTTCAGAACTATAAAATAACACATATGGAATTAGGTAGTTACGTAACAACAAGAAAAACACCAGTTAGTTGTTATTGTAAGACACAGAGGTCGGCCTTTCTGTAATAGTTCCTGCAAGAACAGTATTGTGTCGAGTGCATTTGCAAAATCCGTCCAGCACCATAATGAAACTGTCTCTCATGAAGGCCGTCCCAGGAGGACGAGACCAAAACCTCCCTCTGCTGCAGACGAGAAGTTCATTTAGAGTTATCAGCCTGAAAAATGACCAATTAACAGCAGCTCAGATTAGAGGCGTTATGAAGACTTTACAGAGCAGAAGTAGCAGAAACATCTCAATATCAACTGTTCAAAGGAGATTCATGCAGTTTTTGGACGCCTTCAGCAAAACTTTACAATGTAGAAAGAAATAAACATCAGGAACCATCATGGAGTTAGAAAGTCATCTAAAACTTTATATATATATATAGTATAATTGAAGCTGTTTAACAGATTTTCTTTCACATTAGTTCACATTTATTGGAATTCTGTGAGGTGTGTGTGTATATCAGTGTGTCTTATTGTGTCAAATATATGCTAATTATCTTGTGATTTGATTATGAGCTGATTTTTAAAAAACAAACCGGGTGAGAGTCTTAAGTTTCCTGTCAATGAACTGAAGATGCTCAGTTTTATTTCCTGTGTAATTGATGGATGAAGAGAGTCATTGGGGCTTAAGCAGATTAACCTCACAGCGAGACAGAACATCTAAGCATGTGTGCTTGTGGCGTAAGTGAATCAAGCTCATTTTGTCTGCTTTAGAGTCTGTGTGTGTGTGTGTGTGTGTGTGTGTGTGTGTGTGATGTCTAGTAGTGACAGAAGTCTTCTGTCGACAACTTTCACTTCCTAAATAAAACTTGACACAACTTACTGTCCGTCACTTAAGGCACCTAATTTTACAAGAGGATAAGAATTACGTATGTCTTTAGTCTGGGTTTTAACTTTTATATCATTAAATACTGGAGAATGTCAACATGAATTAACACCCTTTCCATATATCTTCCCCTTTATTTTATTAGTCATAAATACAAGATGGAAAAGCTTGAAAAAGGGTGGAAGATGCTAGACAAAGTTGCTAATATGGACGTTTTTGTTTCCTGTGTTTTGATTGGCTAGGCAAGTGCACTTCCTTTACACTGAGAGAGAGCACGTTTGGAAAAGATGCAGAGTTCAATTCAATTCAATTTTATTTATATAGCGCTTTTAACAATGGTCATTGTCTCAAAGCAGCTTCACAAAAATGAAAGAACATCTTTTTAGAAAAGAAAATAATTGGAAATGTGTATGTGTGAGAAAAATGTGTCTAGATAATAAAGAGATGAATGAATAATGAATGAAATTTCTCTGATGAGCAAGCCAAGGGTGACGGCGACGGTGGCAAGGAAAAACTCCCTGAGATGGCATTAGGAAGAAACCTTGAGAGGAACCAGACTCAACAGGGAACCCATCCTCATCTGGGTGATAACAGATAGAAATGATATAACATCTTGTATGTTGTGCAGGTGAAAGTTCAATATGACAGAAGTTCTTTAAATTAACATGAAGACCAGTTCAGCATAGGGACGAGTCAGTAGGTGCAGAGGGCAGATGAGGTCTGGATCACTGGAAGCACAGGAGCAGCATGTGTAGCTCCAATCATCATAAAGCTGAATCCAGCTGGAGCTGGTCCTTCTCTGGACGCCTCAGGAACCTCGCAGGGTCGGCCTTTGTCTACTGAAGCTGGCACAATCTCCCGATGCCTCGGGATGGGTAGAGAAATACAGAACAGATGGGGAGAATTAGCGTAGTTGCCATTCGGTATAGGTGTACTGGAGTATGAGGTTATGGGATGAGTTGCCAGATTTAAAAGATGCGTCTTGAGTCTACTTTTGAACTGAGAAACCGTGTCTGCTCCCCGAACACTGTCTGGAAGGCTATTCCAAAGCTTTGGAGCTAAATATGAAAATGCCCCGCCCCCTTTTGTAGATTTTGAAATTCTGGGAACTACCAGAAGTCCGGAGCTTTGCGATCTTAAGGCGCGTGGTGGATTGTAGCGCATCAGAAGACTGGTTAGGTATGTGGGAGCTAAACCATTTAAGGCCTTGTATGTAAGTAATACTATTTTGTAATTTATTCTAAACTGAACAGGTAGCCAGTGCAGGGATGATAATATTGGGGTTATATGATCATATTTTCTGGATCTAGTGAGAACCCTGGCAGCTGCATTTTGGATTAACTGAAGCTTGTTTATTGAGGATTACAATAGTCCAGTCTGGAGGTCATGAATGCATGAACGAGCTTTTCTGCATCAGATACGGATAAGATGCTCCTAAGTTTGGCAATATTTCTAAGATGGAAAAAGGCTGTTTTTCTGATATTTGAAATGTGATTTTCAAAGGACAAATTACTGTCTAATATTACGCCCAGGTCTTTTACTGCTGAGCTGGTAGTAACAGTACATCCTTCTAAGTGCAAGCTGAATTGTGAAAGCTGTTGTGTGCTGGTTTTTGGGCCGATGAGTAATATCTCCATCTTATCTGAATTTAGTAAAAGAAAGTTATTGGTCATCCAATCTTTTATGTCCTGGACACACTCAGTTAATCTAGACAACTTAGGTATTTCGTCTGCTTTTGTTGAGATATATAATTGGGTATCATCAGCATAACAATGGAAACTAATCCCATGTCTTCTTATGATGTTACCCAAGGGAAGCATGTATATTGAGAACAACAGAGGTCCTAAAACTGACCCTTGTGGGACCCCATATTTCACTGGCATTACACCAGATGGTTCTCCGTTCAGATCTACAAAATGGTATCGATCAGACAGGTATGATCTAAACCATTTTAATGCCTGTCCCTGAATACCTATGTGATTTTGTAAGCGATCTATGAGAATATTATGATCTACAGTGTCGAATGCAGCACTAAGATCGAGCAGGACTAGCAATGAGATGCAGCCTTGGTCTGAAGCTAAAAACAAGTCGTTTGTAATCTTAACTAGTGCAGTTTCTGTGCTATGATGGGGCCTGAAACTGAAACTGACTGAAATTCTTCGAGGATGTTGTTATCCTGCAAGAATGTGCATATTTGAGCTGATACTACTTTTTCTAGTATTTTTGATATGAACGGAAGGTTTGAAATCGGTCTGTAATTTGTTATTTCATTCGTGTCCAAATTAGATTTTTTAAGAAGCGGCTTAATAACTGCTAACTTGAAAGGTTTAGGGACATGACCTAGATATAATGAAGAATTAATAATGTTTAGAAGTGGCTCTCCAACCGTAAGCATCACTTCCTTTAAAAATCTGGTTGGGATTGGGTCTAACAGGCACGTTGTTGATTTAGCCGAGGTGATGAGTTTATACAGCTTTTCCTGTTCTATACCTGTAAAGCACTGAAAATCTAAATGTGAAGCTATAGGCTGAACTGGATCGTGAGATACTATTAGAGGTTGAACCTCCATAATTTTCTTCCTGATATTATTGATTTTTTCATTAAAGAAGTCCATAAAGTCTTCACTTCTAAACTGTGATGGGATACTCTCTGCGGGCATCTTAGGTTTTGTTAGGCGAGCCACTGTACTAAATAAGAACCTGGGATTGTTTTGGTTTCTTGCTATCAGTTGGCTAAGATGCTCAGTCCTAGCAGTTTTTAGAGCCTGTCTATAGCTGCACATACTGTCTTTATACGCAAATCGAAAAACTTCTAGTTTAGTTTTCCTCCATTTTCGCTCGAGGTTACGGGTTGCTCTCTTTAGGGCGCGAGTATGACTGTTGTACCACGGTGCAAGTGTTTTATCTCTGACTTTTTTTTAATCTGATGGGAGCAACAGTGTCTAATGTGCTGGTAAAAACAGTGCCCATGCTGCTAGTCACTTCATCTAGATCATCTGCATTTAGGTGTCTAATAAGAAAATGGGACAGATCGGGCAGATTACTTGTGAATCTGTCTTTAGTAGTGGGATTCATATCTGAATCTGAGTCTGAGTTGTATTTCAGCTTAAAATAAATAAAACACACATTTGAAAAACTCTTAAGATTTACAAAAACTTCTTTAGGAACTGAGTGTAATATGAGACCTTTAAGGTGGTTCAGTGTTTGTGTTTCTTTTTGACAAGTTGCTAGGTATACAAATTTGCTCAATAAACTGCTAGTTATTTAGTTAGTTGTGCTTTGACACGCTTACCGGTCATGGGTGTGACACAACCACACACTCACAACTCACTCTTGTTAATTCATAATCCCGTCTTTCCACACTGTAAAACATTACTGAAGGTGTCTATAATATGCAAAATATCCCATTGGAACAGTTGATATTCCGATGTATTTGCTAATTATGCTCTGTACCGCCTTCATAAAGGCTCTAATCTGAGGTGCTGTTTGTTAATTGGTAGTTATGCAATAAAGCCGTATACAAAATGAGGCATTACGTGTTTTTCGAACATATGATATATTACAAAGAGGACAGTCCAGGTAAAATGCAAACATGAGGGACTTCAAGTCCTGACTGATAAAAAAGATAAACATTCAATAAATACTGTATGCTCGGCTGGTTGCTAGCTAAGGATTGCCACCAAGCTAATGTTAGCGGAACCTATTATACTTAGCATGACTTTTCCCAAAGGCTTCATCTCAACTTAATTACTTTAACTTACAGAAAAAGTTTTTTTTATGTTATTTCCCTTATTCTCCATTAGATCTATCCGTAAAACAAAATGTAACTTAGAAAAGTTTCTGCACTAATGACCAGAAGGTAATAAGTTCAAATCCGTTTAAGAAAGCTGTAAAGTCTCGGCGTCTCAGCTCCAGGTTTGGTTTGTATACTGTTTCAGTCATATGTTGCTCTTTTTTTCTGTAACTGCTGTTGTCTTAACTTATAACAAAGCGCGTGACCTTCACGTGCGACCCTCATAGCAGTTCTCTGCTTAGTCTTTATTTATGTAGCACATTTTCCTCCAATTCAAGGCTTTACAGTCAACAAAGACACAAATCAGCTGTGATGAATCTCCGCTGTGGGCGAATCTGCGGTGCGGGATGAAAAAGAAAACCCTCATGAAGTGTATCCTGTCTTAGAAACTTACACGGGATTTCAGCTTTATATTTACACATGATGTGTACGGAATGATGAATCGTGGTGGTAGAGGAAACATAGTTAAGTAAAGTAATGTTTCAAACCATGAAATCGTGTTACACAGTATAATCCTACTGTATAAAAGCTCTCCAATTTGCTTTCATAAATTGCTGTAATATGTTATTATTTAAGGAACAACGTATCTGTTTATGGTTACATTTATTGATGTAAATCATCCATCAAGCACATTAGTACTGTATATACTGTAAAAAAAATCTCTCTCTTTTAAAGGAAAAAAAACCCAGCTTATGAAGTTACCAACAAAATCTCGAAAAGTACTGTATAAACCCATATAAATGTTGGCATGGAACTGTTATACACATTCTGAAATAAGGACTGAAATTTGTGCTTTCAACTTCACAAACCGGTGGCGCGGTGGTGTAGTGGTTAGCACTGTCGCCTTGCACCTCCAGGGTCTGGGTTCGATTCCCCGGCCAGGCTCGATTCCCGTCTCAGTGTGCATGGAGTTTGCATGTTCTCCCCGTGCTTGGTGGGTTTCCTCCGGGTACTCCGGTTTCCTCCCACAGTTCAAAGACATGCAGGTTAGGCTAATTGGCGTTCCTAAATTGCCCGTAGTGTGTGATTGGGTGTGTGAGTGTGTGTATGTGTGTGTGCCCTGTGATGGATTGGCACGCTGTCCAGGGTGTACCCCGCCTAGTGCCCGAAGTCTCCTGGGATAGGCTCCAGGTCCCCCGCGACCCTGAACACAGGGTTAAGCGGTATAGAAAATGAATGAATGAATGTTACTAAAGTTACTTTATCCGGAAGACATGATGAACACATAGTGTTTATAGTTAGGAAACGACATTTAAAAAAAAAAATTTGTAACAGTAACAAAAAAAGAAAAATATATATTTTTTAAAATTCTAAAATAAAGAAAAATAACTATTTGTCCTGAGAGCAAAACCTATCTAACATGAGTATGTGTGTGTGCAAGTGTGTATGTGTATAGGATTGGCATACTGATGGTGTCTACAGTATGTCCGTCACAAAAGACTGTGTATGCACAAGCACTTAGTTTTTTAATCATTAAAACTGTATATACAGTATATAATGGTGTTTGTAATGTGTGTGTGTGTGTGTGTGTGTGTGTCTTATCAGTTATCAGTTACACTGTACACTGGAGTAAAGTGGACTAGTCTTTAATGTACCACAGACAGTGTGCACACGATGTCTGTTTGTGTGTGTGTGTGTGTGTGTGTGTGTGTGTGTTGTAATGTCACCCTTCAGGAAACGGCTTTAGCCGCGGAAGTCTTTCTGATAGAGCGCATTGTGTTGGATCAAAGACACCTGCGTTCACATTTCTGACCTCAAATAGCACGGCTACTCTGTATATGATTATTATTATTATTATTATTATTATTATTATTATTATATAATGAAATAATCTGTTAGAATCACATTTAGTTTTATTGAAGTAAATGGCACAGTTTCTTAAAGTCATAACACATCCAATGTCATGATGTTACAGGAAACTAATCAGTGATGGGGTGATGTGATGGAAGCACTTACTTGACCCCTGACGTTTTTTATTCCTCTGATACGACATTGATTGCCATGATGCTAACAATTTAAATCCTCAGACTTTTTATCCATTTATAGTTTTATCCACGAAAATAGACTCCTTTCATAAATATGAGCTAAACGTCTTGAAGAAATCTCCATCAAGTGCTTATTTCATATTGTTACTATGGAAACAGGACCACAGTGTATACAGTAAGAGATCATTCCGACAGATCGGAATAAACTAAGCGGCGATTCAGTTGGACGTTGTTAAAAAGTCAAGGTAAAGGTAAAGGAGAAAGTCTTCTACATGTGGCCTGAGCTGCTCCTTTAAGCCGGCATGTTTCGAGTCGCTGCTCGTGTGTATGCAAACACGGGCTAATCTGAGAAAGCAAACACCGCCGTCTAAATCTCCGTCTCATTAGCCTGTAGTCTGGATAGAAAAACAGCCGCTTATCAGGGCTGTTATCTGATCGGGAACAAAAGCACGATGCTTTCAGGAAACATTGATCTGAAGCTCGGATCTTTCTTAAGTGCAGCTGAGAATACTGTGCGTGGAAGAGAGTGTGTGTGTGTGTGTGTGTGTGTATTTCTTCAGTTTTTCATTTAGGTTTACCCCTAAATAATTGCCCTTCCTTTAAACCTGGCTCTCCTTTAATTCGAGCGATGCTCACCGGCATGACTGCAGGCTGTGTACATGACACACCGCCGTGAATAATTACTAATAACACCAACAATAACAATAAGGACAAATGCATCGGTAACGACAATAATAGTGGTGGTTAACAACCTCAAACCCTATATGTTTTCTTGTTTATACATGATACACAGAAGAACACTTAACCATAAACACCCAGCCCGTATCATTCCCGAAAAAAAAGAAGTGACACGATACCGTCTTTAACTAGTGAAATTAAAATGATATTTATCGTCTTATCATCATTTGCGGTGGAAATTGAGAAGCGCAGCTCCACGTGGCAGGCTTAAAAGAGACATGCTCTAAGGTTTAATATTTAAAGAAGGAGTCTCCAGTGTCAGCGCACGGGGGTAACGATGTGACTTTTTAATTCGACGTCTTCATGATAGCGGAGTTTATTCTTTTGTGTTATTTTATTTTTTTTTGTAACATGACAAAAGTGCGAAAGAGATCGTATGTATTTAGAGTAATGTGAAAAAGTCTTGGACCACCCTCATTTCTTCATCCTGACTTAAATTAAAGGATATAGATCAAATAAAAGAAACGGGAACAAATTTCTGACTGCGAAAGTTGAAAATTCCGCATTCGGCTTCAGCGGCCTGATCATCTGTCATCATCTGCACCTGTTCCTCACTGGTTCTTGCCTTAAGCTAGATGCTTTTTAAGGCTTACAGGATTCACAGAGCACTGTATTGCTTATCAAACCAAAACATTCCTCAGGGACTGGACTGGAAATGAGATTCATGGAGAACTATCCCTCAAGACTACATTAAACAAAACAAGAAAGTTTGACTCCTAGGTAGCAAATTGTGAAGAAGTGAGCAGGGGCTCAAGACTTTTATATATTGTTTTTGAATTACCTGAAGAGTTTAAGAACGTATGCACATTCGCAGAGATGCAAATTTTTTGAGCTTGCTAGTGAGCAGAACTGCTGACTCTGGGTCTGAAACGCAACCTTATTTTCTAGTTAAACTGTAAACTAGTGTAGATGTAGAGTACTATAGATTTTCCCAGACAACAGAAGTGATCCTGGATCCATCCATCCGTCCAGGAACCTCTGTAGCCCAACTAGAGAATGTGAAGGCCAAAGGAAACCATTGTATTTATTCACATTTTCCAACGGTGGTGAGACCTGCGGACAACGTTCACACACTATGGACAATTTGGGAACACCGATTAGCCTAACCTGCATGTCTTTGAACAGTGGGATAAAGCTGCAGTACCTGGAGGAAACCCACCATGCACACAGCTGATAATCGCACCCGGACCCGAGGCGTCAGTGTTAACCGTTAAGCCACCCGGCCACCGTTTAATTAATATGATCTGCACAAACTATAACACAAGAGCAGTATCCAGACACCCATCGCTTTAGTCAGGTTTTGATCTCAATGCATTATGAATACTACGGTATACTGACTTTGTTTAAGCAGCTTCCTTTTAAGAGCAACAGCTGGTTCCGGATATAGAACGAGATGGTTGTTCTTCTCAACAGATCTTCAAACAGCATGAAGATGTTTTTCAGAAGGCTCAGGTCGACCAGGCCGTTGATGTTTTACCTTTTTCTTTAAACTGAACTGCACTAATAGATGTCTATTTGATTTGTACTTCTTTGTTTTGTGTATTACGATCATTGAAGTGCTTCAGTCTTATCCATGGTCTGTGTATAAAGCTTAAAAATAAAGTTCTGAAAAACATTACAAGGCATGAATACTAATTTTTTTTTACCTTACTTTTGTCTTATTTAAAGTTTTTTTCTTTTTTAAAAATTAGATTTTTTAAAGTATTTCAAAAGTTGTTTTGTTCTGTTATTTCCACCCCTATTTTTCACTGTTATTTATTTGCCTAATGATTTATTTATACTATGCTAAAGTCTTACATGCATGCAAATAACTTCTGTAGAGCAAGGATGTCTCCAAAAACAGTTTCTACATTTAAAACCTATAAAAAGCAGTAAAAAAAGAAATAAGCAACAAAACAATAATTGTTATATAGTGACCATTTGTTGAAAAAAAAATGGAGGCTCAATTTGTGCAGGTTTATTAGGAAACGAGCTGCTCAATTTTACTGAACATCTTGCAGAACCAACAACATTCCTTCTGAGGACTTTGTCGCACCTGCTTGTTTTTCATGAATGCAAAACCTCGAAGTTTACCTTCATCCTTCTTCTTTTTGTTTGAATAGTGGCCTTTTAAATAATATATGCTGCTTTCATTCCTGGTCTTTCCTTTCCATAAAGCATTTTTCCTGGATATAATCAATATGAATTGTTTTATTTATTTATTTATTTATTTATTTATTTTTGTACTAACTTGATAATGAAGGCATAAAACAAGCATGCATAAAAAAGTTTGTAGGCAGCACGGTGACTTAGGTGCTTAGTTTGGTGGCCTTCAATCTCCTGGATCAAGGGTTCGATGTGTGTCAAAGGTCTCCGTGGTGTGTGTTCATGGAGTTTGCATGTTCTCCCCATGCTTGGTGGGTTTCCTCTCACACTCCAAATGCATGCAGAATAGGCCAAATTGCAAACCCAAATTGCCCATAGTGTCCTGTGATGGATTACAATTGCATTGTGCCCAATGTCTCCTGGGATAGATTCCAGGCCGCCCGCGACCCTGTCCAAGATAAGTGATACAAAAACTATAAGCGAAAAATATATGGTGGAAACTTGGATTGCGAGCATAATTCATTCCGGAAGCGTCCTTGCGTATTAAAATTAATTTCCCCCATAAGAAATAATCAGAACTCTGATGATTCGTTCCACAACCCAAAAATATTCAGCTAAAGGTTATTATTTATTATTACCTTTAAAAAGTCTCCCGACAGAGATGTACAACAGTGTTTCCAACCCCTGCACTAACGAAATCACTGCTCTAAAGTCAAAATTAAACAAATTAACCTGCACTTTAACTTTGAAAAGAATCCCAACAGTGTTTCCATTAGTGTGTGCGTGTGTGTGTGGAGTGTGTGTGTGTGTGTGTGTGAGAGTGTGTGTTTGTGTGTGCACGCGCGTGTGTGTATGTGTGAAGGTGGGAGGGGAGGAGGAGGGAGGGGGCTACTGTGTAGGACAACTTTCACACATAAACACACACATACACACTAACAGAAATATTTCTCTGTTAGGAAACTTCTTTAACAAGGAACCTCTCTAATGACACTTGCTTTTGCATTACACACACACACACACACACACACACACACACACACACACACACATATGTGGTCACAATGTTATAATAAACGGTATACACACGCAGGGATGATGGGCACTCACTTAGACTGAGCATGGGAGATGATTACCCACAATCCCAAAACGTTCGTGAGAGAACAACCATTGGCTCAGTTCTGATCACGTGATGCTCGGCAGACAAAGCACAGACAAACTACTTGCACGCTCACAGACCAAGATACTCACAATCCAAGGTTACACAGGATATACAGTACTATATGCACATATATACTGGGTGCTATACATGATGCACATACACTCTGATCAGACATAAAATTCGGACCGCCTGCCTAATATTGAGTAGATCCCCCTTTTGCCCCTTTTAACATTGATGCACGGTGTGTTCTGACACACAGTGTCAAGGTGCAAGAAAGGTGCGGAAAGTCCGCACCTTTCTACCAGAACCAGCATTAACATCAATTTGATCTACACTAGTTATTCTATTGGATCGGACTACACAGGCCAGCCTTCTTCGGTTTTCTTTCCTTAAATCACTTTTGGTACGTCCTGACTACTGCAGACCAGGAACATCTCACAATAGCTTCAGTTTTGGAGTCACTCTGAACTCTAGACATCACAATCTAGCTTTACAGATCTTCATTGTAAAGGGTTTAAACAATGTTTTCCATGCATGTTCAATTAACCATAATCACTTAATTAACATGCACCTGTGGAATGGTCGTTAAGACCTTAACAGCTTACAGAAAGTAGGCATTTAAGGTCACAGTTGTAAAAACGCAGGACACTAAAGAGACTCGTCTACCGACTGTGAAAAACACCCAGAGAAAGATGCCCAGGGTCGCTGCTCATCTGCGTGAACGTGCATTAGGCATGCTGCAGGGGGGCATGAGGACTGCTGATGTGGCTATAGGGCAATAAATCGCCATGTCCGCACCGTGAGACGCCTAAGACGGCGCTACAGGGAGACAGGAAGGACAGCTGATCATCCTCGCAGTGGAAGACCACGTGTAACAACACCTGCACAGGATGGGTACATCCGAATATCACACCTGCGTGACAGGTACAGGATGGCCACAACAACTGCCCGAGTCACACCAGGAACACACAAACCCTCCATCTCACAGCAAGAACTGACAAATCTGGTCCAGTCCATGAGGAGGAGATGCACTGCAGTACTTCAAGCAGCTGGTGGCCACCAGATACTGACTGGTACCAACTGATTTTGAGCCTCCCTTCATTCAGGGACACATTGGGAAACATTTATACTTTATGTCTTATGGTGTCGACTCTTTTAGTGTTCATACAAATATTTACACATTAAGTTTACTGAAAGTAAAAACAGTTGAAAGTCAGAGGACGTTTCTTTTTTTTGCTGTACACTACCGTTCAAAAGTTTTAGATCACTTGCAAATTTCTTTTTTTTTTGTTTAGTGATTTATTTTCTACATTCTACAACAATACTGGGTCCTAAATGTCCTAAAACTTTTGAACGGTAGTGTATATATATATATATATATATATATATATATATATTTTTTTTTTTACGATTTTTAAGAACACATTCAGCATTTCTCCCTCTCTCGTTTTCCAGCTCCCTGTTTTTTCATCCCTCTTTTTCTCTTCTTCTATCTCTCTATCTTTCTCTCTTTTTTTATGGGCCGTTTTAAAGTCCCGCCCCTTATGCATATCGCTTTCTTCCTATACGCTGAAGCGCCTCCCGTATGCAAATGAGCTCATGAATATGCACGCGCGCCCAGGTCGCGTTGCCTTGACGCTCGCGTGCTGAGACTCAGTCTTCTGTCTGCGCGCGCGACACTCCAACAGATCTCAGCATATCTCTACAATAATAATAATAATAATAATAATTATATAGAGTATGACCAGAGCTTGTGCTTCCTCATGGATCTAGTGGAGCTTTATCAGCGCGAGTAAGTTATTATAATATTTTTCACTCTTCTTCTTCTTGTTTTTTGCTTCATCTTTCTTTTTTATTCATTCTTTATTACAAGCAACTTATTCATCTATTATCATTATTATTATTATCAGTCTACTGGATTGAAACTTCTCGTGTAAATTCATTCATTATTTTAATTCTATTAAGTCACTACTCTCTCTCTCTCTCTCTCTCTCTCTCTCACACACACACACACACACACACACACACACACACAGATTTATTAAATGACCGTGGTTACCTTTTTGCTACTTTCAATATTATCCATGTTATATGGATATTATCCATTATAATGTTCATTTTTATTGAGACAAAAATGATTTATATATATATATATATATATATATATATATATATATATATATATATATATATATATATATACACACACACATATATATAAGAAGTATTTATGCACTTGTCTCTCAATAACAATGCACACACTTATAGAGAGAGAGATATTGTGATACTTGTGAGCACTTTTCCTGTTCAAGATATAATTTCTTGCTGCTGAATGAATGTAGGATAAAATAATTGTTCATATATTGGGGAGTTTATGTGGGCTTTGTGTGTTGTATGGACCGACGTATGGTCCAGGGTGGATTCCTCACATCAAGCCATGTGTTCAAAAGTCAGATGCACCCAAACCCTTTTTTCTTTTTTTTTTTTTAAATGGACTTTAAGGTTTAATGCAAATAAGCAGATGAAAAGACCAACGTTGGCAAATTTGGGACAGGTAATCCGTACGCTGCTTTCCATTCACCCACCTGGCTTTTACGAGGGCTGTCCTCAAAGTATTGCAAAATTGGGCATATGTATTATTTTTAATTATCAAAGGTACTACTGAACATGTAGCAGTCCCTATTTCAAGCCATGCATTTTCACCATCCAGCTTTTGAATCACCTTGGAAAATCGCTTCCGTCGCAGGTGATGGTCTCCTATTGCGCTACAGAATGTTTACAGCGATGACATCATTGATGCAAGCGATGTGTGCAGGTGTGAAGGAGAAGCGATGTGCACAGAAGTGTAAGGAAGGGGAATCCAGCATTAAAGACGAACCATGCCGTGTGAGACCATCGACTGCGACAAAGTAGATTTTCAGAGGCAAGAAGCGAGTGGAGAGTTTCAACAAATGCACAGCTTGTATTGGAGACCAAGTTGACTAATACCTTTGTATAGCTACCCTGGCAGTTAATAAAAAAGGCTTTGCCCATGTTTGCATTACTTTCTTGCAAAAAAAAGCTCTTTGGATAATGTGCTCAACTCTAGCTTTAGTTCACTTGGAAAAAAGGTGAACCCAATAAAGGTATAGTAGGAGGTTGAGCAACATACAGTAGGTGTGTAGTAGCCTTTTGAGGAAAACATTAAAATCTACAACATACTGTACAATATCCAGTTTGCTAGATAAAATAGACTAAAATAAATTATTATGTAGTTTTCTTTCGTTTCTTAGAGAAGTATTTTCCATGCATCTTGAATGTGTTACATAAGGGACAATCAGCGCTCCTTAGTGAGGAAAAGGCTTTGAAGCCGTAATGCCTCAAGAGGAGTATTTCAGTGTTGTTACACTCAATGCTCTTGCCAGTCCTAGCCAGCGGTTACATACAGTAACTAACCTAGTTTGCTCACTCCAGTAGATTAGATTTGTTATTCGCAACAATGCAGATTAAAACTCTGGTGATTAGGATGTAGCTTGACGCTTTAACTTTGGAGAAATGAAATTGGTGTAAATTCTAGGGCTACTGTTTTTCGTTAGTTTGCGTCATTGCAATAAAGTCAACAAAACGTGTTGGGAATGTTCTTACTAACACTTTATAACAAATGCGTGTTAGTTTCCCTTGCTTCATATGACCTTCAGGAAGTTTAACAGTAACCTTCATCTTTAAAAGAGCGATTTAACTGACTATGGAGTTTAATTCATAACTGATTCAGTTAATTGGTTTTCAATTTGATTTTGGACTTAATTTACGTTTTTTGAATTATTGAGGTAAAATTTAGGAAGAAAACATCGAACAGTCTAAAATTGTCAAATTCCGTAAAAGTATACCACAGCTTTCACGGAAAATACAAATACTCGAGTTTTGCGAAAGTACAACTTCTTCTTCTTCTTTTGAGCTTGTGGGCGGTTGGTGCAATACCAGAAGAAGAGGCAAGACGAAAAGATTATTTCATTCATTCATTCATTTTCTATACCGCTTAATCCTGTATTCAGGGTCGCGGGGGGCCTGGAGCCTATCCCAGGAGACTTCGGGCACTAGGCGGTGTACACCCTGGACAGGGTGCCAATCCATCGCAGGGCACACACACATACACACACTCACACACCCAATCACACACTACGGGCAATTTAGGAACGCCAATTAGCCTAACCTGCATGTCTTTGGACTGTGGGAGGAAACCGGAGTACCCGGAGGAAACCCACCAAGCACGGGGAGAACATGCAAACTCCATGCACACAGAGACGGGAATCGAGCCTGGACCCTGGCGGTACAAGGCGACAGTGCTAACCACTACACCACCGCGCCGCCTGAAAATATTATTTCTTTGTACAAAATATGAAATTTTAACAATCAGCAGAACAAATTAGACAGCCTTTCAGTGTTTTTAGATACTTTTAGTAGTATTTAATACTTTAAAACCTGTAGGAAATACAGCTGGTTAAAATAAATCAGGCAAAAATCCCCCAAATTGAATTCAATTTTAATTATCAGGCTTTCTATAAAGCACAACACTAGTCTCTAATAATAATAATAATAATAATAATAATATTAATAATAATAAAAACTTTTCATTTAACACCAAATGCATTTTTTATTTGAATGAACTCATTAAAATCTAGACTTCAGTTTATAGAAAACTACTAAACATTCAAGGTAGAACCCCAGAACAATCTTCTTCAGGTAGCAAGGAACGCCGTAAAACGTTACGAGTGTACAGTAAAGTTGTGTGCTAAACTCTTTATAAGAACATGGGAGTCATTGTTCCAGCCTTATCAGATAAAATTAGAACAACAAACACGCTTTACACCGCAGACGCAACAACTTCACACACGGTTTACACAGGACTCAAGGAGCGGAGCGAGGACAAAAGACAGATATGAGGAACGGGTCGGCGGAAACGCGGCGCACATTAAAGGAACTGTTGAGCGTCAGAGCGGGTGATAACGCCTCAGACCTGCTGCGCAAAATCCATTAGCGTGACTTTCTCCTGTAAGGGTTAGGAGGTGACGAGAGTGAAGAGACACAACGAGGACGTCTTGTTTGTTGCTTAACAGCAAAACCTGTGTTAGAGGAACGATCAAAACATCAATCAGTTAAGGTAAAGGTGTGATTAGCTGTTATTGTTGTTAGGAAGCACAGCATGGTAGATGGGTAAGTGTGTGTGTGTGTGTGTGTGTTTCTCAGGCAGAAGCAGAAGTGTTGGACAGGGACTTATGGGATTGCTGCGCAGGTCAGTCAGGTCTAAATCGGTTAGTTCCCACGGAAAAGCCAAATCAGCTTCTGCCTCACGTTACAGGCAGCCTTCCAGAAATGTGTGTGTGTGTGTGTGTGTGTGTGTGAGAGAGAGAGGGATGGATGAATGCTAAAGGACAGGTATTAACAGGTATGCTCTAGTCATAGTGTGTGTATACTGTAAACAAAAGTGGAATCCAGATGTGGGAAAGTAGGAGGTGTTCTCTGTGAGAACGAAGCCCCCCAGTCGTCACGTGCGAGGCGTTGCTCCATTTTCCTGCATTTAAAGCAGAATTTTCAAGCTGACACGGTGGAATAATTTTTTCCATCTTTCACACTGTGTCACTCATGTGTTACACGCTTACTTTTCCTCCGCAGCTTCCTGGACATGATGCCGATCAGCACTCACTACCCCGCCTTCATCAAGACCGAGCCCGCCAGCCCCGCCTCCACCATGCAGCACAGTCCCGAAGGATCGTCGTCGGACAGCTACGGCTCTGTAACGAGGGGTGACTGCAGGGGCGTGGTCTTGCCGGTTGCGTATCGTACCTTAGGGGCGGGGCTTAGGCCCGATCAGGTTCCCGAGCTGCAGGAGAAGAGGGAGTTTGATGTGAGCTCGGGGCCCAAGCGCTTGTGTTTGGTTTGTGGAGACGTGGCGTCCGGGTTTCATTACGGCGTGGCGTCCTGCGAGGCCTGCAAAGCTTTCTTCAAACGCACAATTCAAGGTTGTTTTATTTACTTCAGTCTGAGACGAAGAATAAAAGACCATCGAGCAAATGAACAGTTATGTTTGTCATAATATTGTATATGATTGCACAATATCCATTCTCTCTCTCTCTCTCTCTCTCTCTCTCCAGGCAGTATTGAATACACGTGTCCGGCGAGCAGCGAGTGTGAGATTACTAAGAGGAGGAGGAAATCCTGCCAGGCCTGCCGCTTCACCAAGTGCATCTCAGTGGGCATGCTGCGAGAGGGTGTGTATATATATATATATATATATATATGTGTGTGTGTACGTGTGTATGAAAAAGCAGTTTTAGCTTTACGCTTTACAACTTACCCCATAACTTTAGGCCACACCTCCTACTGTTAGGACAAGCCCCCTATGTTGAAGCCACACCCTACCTTCAGGCCACACCCCTGCTCTTAGGCCATACCTCCACCTTTCTGGCATACCTCCGACCTTCATGACACACCTTCTTCCTTTAGGCCACGCCTCCTACATTTTAGACACACCTCCTAACTTTAGGTCACACCTCCTACCTTTCAGACAC